>WMED01016123.1:0-13415 GCA_019650415.1 Pipa parva
GGGCACAGATGCTTTTATTAAAGTGAAGTTAAATCTAGGTGACGGAGCCTCTTTAAGCATGCTAATCCTGACTTGTGACATCACTGCAGAAGTTCTGGCAAGAAGCTACAGCTTATCAGCTTTGCACTGCCCGTAATTGCTACACTCTGCCAGTACTTTCACTTTCATAAGTGGTAAAGGTCTTACAGCAGCAGCAAACAAGAAAAACGTTTAGTATTATCATTTTCAAAATAGGTAAATTACTCTTAACTTAAAAGATGCATCCTTTTTTAATGATAGTCTAATATATATTATAATAGAACTAAATTGCTGAAGTATAGAATAAAGACCAATTCAAATCATAACCATGAATATTTATTTTTGTAAAATGAGGATGCATTTATTTATTTAGGTGTACTTTATTGTGTTTGCTACATAAATGGTTTTGAAAAAGGTATGAGAATGAATCTCAGTGCAGGTGTTAGAACGCCTGTCTCTGAAGGTGTGGGAATGAATCCCTGTGCAATACACATATTGTTGAGCTTGTCTGATAGTGCCCTTGCCTCAGCCCTTTCCCTTGCCCCACCCGGTGCAGATGTTCCCTCCCCCTGCACCATCCTGGCAAGATGCTTACAGCCCTCCCACACTCCCCAGCAGATGCATACCATCCCCCTGCCCCATCCTGAGCAGATGTTTCCCTCCTCCCTCATGCTGTGTTGCTGCTCCTCCTCCCTTCCCCTGCCTCATATTGTGTAGCTGCTCTCCATATCCATCACCCTGCCCAATCCAGTGAAGCTTCCCCCCTTCATTTCCATGCCCCATACTGTGTAGCTGCTCTCCCTGTCAAATTCCCCTTCCCAATCCTGTGAAGCTGCTCCTCCCTCTCCTCCCCTGTACCTTGCTCCTTCACTCCTACATACAGTCCTTCCCTAGCTCTTCATCAGGAATCTGCTTGTGCTTCATTATTTATTAAAGGTATATGGGTTTTTTTTTTTGAAAATGTAGTTTCCCTTTAATATGTTGAGTCATAAATTAAAACCTTTATTTATCCAAAGAAGAAAATTGTTATAACGTATAAAATAAAAGCTACTGAGAAAAACCTGCTATGTGTACAGCACAATAAACAGAAATGAATTCAATATATGTCTGAAAAAGAAAGGATGTTACCTTTCTTGCGATTGCTCCTCATACATTCTTTCTTTCCCTTCTTTGAAGAGTCTTATGGCCCGCTTTGATTTCTTCATTAGGCTATCAATATAGATTTTGAAATACTCATTCTCACTGAGTTGTGCAAGCTTTTGGTTGTCATCATATTTGCTCAAAATAAGTCGCAAATGTTGATATGTATCCGGTAAAATGTCAAGTATGTAGGGAGGGCTGTTCTTCAACTGTAGCTTAGGGTTTTGGCATAATCTTACCTGGAAAAAAAGGTCAACATTAAGCAAGGCACATATATTTTATATTTGTTAATATTTGGCAATACTCTAATTTTGAGTCTTAGGGTCTTGGGTCTTAAAAAAAGCACAAATGTATACATGTCCAAAACCCTCAATTAGTAACCAGGTGAATAAAGTCAATTAGGAGTATTACCCAATAAAGGAAAATGAAATACACATGCAATGGAAATGGAGTTTGCACCTGCTTTTCATCACAGTAACAATGTCTAGCACTACAAAGTGTCAAATGCCCTGATCTTTTCATTTGTGAACATCAAAAAAAAAAAGCACAATAACTGGAAATATACTAATGGACCTCAACCTAAGATAAAGATAATATTTACAAACAGAAAGCAGACACCTATTGATGATATGTGATAAGCTACTGCTAGTTAGCCATGCTAGTCATTATTTCTATCCTTATAAAAATAAAAATACTGAATGGTAAATGTAAATAAAAAACCCATATGTGAGAAGCAGGTAGCCAGCAACTCTTTTAGACTGGAAATCTGTAAGTTTCAGATTAGGCTGATAGAATTTGCAGAACTTTGAAGTCCCTAACTTTAGATTCCAGCCTTAACTGTTGGTAGGTCAATAACTTGAGAAATGGTGAAAAATAGTTTACATATTTTATAATCAAAAAAATCATTTATTTAAATGATAATTAAATCTACTAAAAACCCAGTCTCTCTCCTCCAAGTCACATACTTGATTATTTATACTACTTCTACATGCATAATTTCACAAGTACATGACAGCTTTGACAGAATTTTAGCTCCTCCTCCTTAGAAAGCTGGTGTCCTGGGCATTGACTTCTTAAAGAGCATGTGTGAAGATCAACACTGAGTTTATGCCTAGTCAAAGTTTATTAGACCATGTGACATTCCCAAACCAGTCATCCAATAAGTGTGAAGAAGTGTCAGTGTTCATTAGCATATTAATGAGGATCTAATATGGTAGCCATGAGATACTAGCAGTTATATAAGATTGCACAAAAACTCAAAGGTAGTAAGAGTAAGAACACCTTGTAGTCTGTGTTGTCTGAACGGTGGTAGATCTTTGGAGCTCAAAGCAACCAATGGGATTAAAAAATATTTTAAAAAATGGACTCTATTGAAAATAAATGTCCTACAATCACAGAACATATAAAAGATGAAAGGGCATTGGATATTACAAAGTTTTAGTTTTCAAATGGCTTTCACAAGCCTAGACTTGAAAATAGCTGAAAATCTGTGGGTGGAGTTCAAACATGCAGTGAATGAAAAAATTATTTCTGAACCAGAAATATTCTAACTAAAGCACAAATAGAAAGGCTGTTAATCTGGATACAAGAAACATCTGGAAGATGTCATTTCTGCCAAAGGAGGTTCAAATAAGTACTGAACAAGAGGTGCCAGAATCTTTTTTTTTGTACTGTTTGATATACGCCTGATACATTAAGCAAATTGCATATTTCCATAAATGTTGATGTATAATGCTAATTTTACATGTTTTTCTCCATCTGAGGTTGTGTTCACTTCTTTTCACATAGAAAACATTAAAAAAATTGTTTGGCCAAACTTTATATATACACAGATCATAGAAGAACAATTTGGGGTAAAGTAATATCTAATACAAATACTCAGCAAACAATTGAGGTTCTCTTTTTAATTGAAATTTAGCTCTGGAATGACATTTAACAGAGAATTGCTAAGGCCGTCTATATCTAGACAGAGTTCACAGAGCTCTCCAACCAAAGCTCCCTATTGATCACAACCATAGAAACATAGTATAATCATACTGCTACAATGCCAGGGCACATTTTTCTCCTGAAATGAACAGAAAGCAAACCCCCATCTTTCCTGACCATTCACATAAACCACCAATCAAAATGTTGGGACCACCAAGTAGACTACCTGCAGCCAATGACATATTAATATATAGAACTGCTCAGACCTTCCTTCTGATTTTCAAAATGCAATCCACTTTCTCTACCACATAGGACTTTCCCCAAGATGGCACTATTGTTCAATCTACTACTTATCCGTTAATTTCACTAAATACAAAATACAAATCTCTCTGCTTGCCCCAGTTAACATCCACATTTCCAGACCTGCTGAGAGGTGATTACTTGAGCATTACTTTGAAACCTCAGTTTATAAATTTTTTTTTTTACAAAGATTTTTTTCCATCCCTTTAAGTTGGACTTTGTAAGCTAATTCAGTTACAACTCTCACCCCTGGCATTGTTGAAAACCAATTTTCCAAACTACAGGGAATGCAAAAATTGATTTAACAGTTTTAATGGATCGTTACTAAATCAGTCTGTATACTCACTCTTCAGTTAGGTGTACATGAACCGATGGGATACAATTCAACGGCATGTGTAAGTGCTGGCAAATCATGCCTTTTAAGATGTCACATATGACATCTCCATGCTGCCCTCACACCAAGTGTTCTACAATTTTTAAGAACCATCCTAGTTAAATGCCAGAAAGGCATTGGAATACATATTAGAGTTTTTCAAAATGCTAAACTGCAGATTGAACAGGAACAAATGTATTATGTCTCCCTTCTGTACATAAACCCTAAAAGAAATATCCTACACAAAAACAATTCTGTTGCATTACCCATTTCATACAGCCAATATCTACAGTATTTACATTTCCGGTATAAACATACCTGATCATCTGACCAGTTTTTACCTGCCGTGTAATTTATTTGAAAATACTATGTTTCACTACATAAATAAGCACTTTTTGTTTTTATTTTGTAATATACCTTGCATTATCTTAGAAGCTTGCACATATATTCACCAAACTATATCACAAAAATTGTGCTATAAATTTTAATTTTCCTGATTTATCCATAATTGACACAGTATAACACTATTTTTTTTCTTCTTTATTTGCATTTAAGTTACGTTGGCTGGGATACAATCTTGATCAAGAAACTCCTGCTTCACCTCTTAATTTAGCAGGGCTCAATATTTCCCTGTAACTTTCTTCCTCTCAACAAATTCCCTGCTGTAGCCAAATCCCCCCCCCCCTTCCCTGATTTCCTATCTCTAGAGATGGTTGAACAGCTTTGATCTGCACATGCTCATGGTTAGAAACAGGCTTTTTAGTTAAGGAGAAGGGAAAGGGATTCCACACAAGACCTGGCTCTCGGAAATGAGTGAAGTCACTTGGGGGCGGGGCTTATTGGCACTAAACAGGAAGAGCCTGTACAAAGAATGGCTGTGGGAGCAGGGCTGTTTAAACAAGAGGCAAGTACTACTGATCCCAAAATAATTTCTAGATTTTAATGTTCAAATTGCCTTTCTATATGTATACATGTCAAATATAAATAATGTTTTATTAAAACTATTCATACCCTTTAATTCATCAATGTTATCATTAGACCATCCCACCAATCAAGGCTCATAATGAAAGTATATTTAAGTGTGACTTATGCGGCAAAATCAAAGAGACAATATCTTATACGTAGCAGATAGTTTGAGCATTGCCTTTCTCTTATATACACATAGGAAAACTAGCATACGAGCGGCAATTCTGGATCCAATATTCTCTCTGCTAAAAGCGCTCTGAATTCTGGAGTTTTGCAAAGTTTTTCAGTATTTGGAACATTTTATAAATCATGATGCAAAGCTCTGCTTAAATCTCAGCTTGCATGGAGTCTTTTTATTTTTTGGAAACTAATTCAATACAGCTGATTGAATTTAAACCCAAAAATCTTTATACAAAAGGATTGAGTAACAGGTTAAGATGTAAGCTGCTGATCACTCGTGTTTCAGTTAATACATGCAGGACAGGCAAGTGATTTAAAAAGAACAAAACGGTAACCCTAACTAAGCTGATGCCTAATCACCACTGCAGAAAACCAATTTTATATGGTTCTGATCAAACATCTCCTTTATGAACCCATAACATACACACTTTTTAGTTGCAGGACATTTGGCTTCATATAGAGAATTAAATTTACAGAATAATTCTAGTCGACCCATGCAAAACGTTTATTTTCTAGGTGTGCAGTTTTAAAAGGAACAATACAGATGGAATATTTGCTCAGATCACCCATTTCTCACTAAGGAAGAATTTATCGCAATAAATCCTTTGTTTATTTTTCAACTGTCTACTGTTAAAAAGGGATCATTTGGTAGGATTATGCTTTATGTTTACCTGCTCAATCCTGTAAAGCAGTAAAGAAAAAACGGTTGCAACAAGTGAGTGGGTGCTCAGGAGGAAGGGAGGCCCAATTCCCAAGGCATATGCAGCGAAAAATACGTTGTTCTCCGGCACACCAAATTGGTAAAATCAATCCTTTATTTGAAACAATTAAAATCCATGTAAAAACAGTAGAAATGGTGAGTAGGCAGCACCTACGCGTTTCGCGCCTCGGCGCTTAATCATGGTGTAGAAAATGTGTCACAAACTCATCTTTATACCCTCAAACCGGGTGTGGGTGAAACCTGCATAATATAATGTTTAAAACAATGTTTAAATAAATGCAGAGGTACTTACAGGAGGCATAGTGTATAGGACATGCTCAGCAGTTAAGGTATTCAGTTGCTGTGTCCCAACGCTGTGTGCAGCTGCCCGGTGAACCAGGAAGTGATACAGCACATGTGTGGAAATTTCACTAAACTTTATTGTAAACATGTCAGCGCCAACACTCGGCAGTGTGACAGCACAACTCTTATAAGCTATGAGCATGCCAGTAATTCCTCCAAAGGCAATTGGAGGCCGAGACTGGAATTCCTTTAAAGCGTTTGCTGATGTCCATGTGCAGGACATCAGTGAGCGCATAACAGTCAATGCGAAGTGAGGCGAAGGATCCGGACCTCACTTCGCACTTTGGTGAATTCCCCCCTCAAATGTTAGTAAAAATGTTAGCAAATTCCACGTCTGTCCAAATGTTAGCAAAATGTCCTGCACGCAGACATCAGCAAGAGCATAACACCATGTGCAAAGTGAGACGAAGGATCCGGACCTCACTTCGCACTATGGTGAACTATTAACTAATGTTAATAGTTTTATGTTTTTAATTACAAAGCAATATAATTTGCCTGAAAATCACCTAAGAAAATTCACATCACTTTGCGTATATATTATTATGCAGTGCTTTACAGAGATTCATCATTCACTTCAGTCTCTGCCCCATGGAGCTTACAATCTTACTTCCTTTTTCAGTCACGCATTCACAGATGCATGTTTTTGGATAGTGGGAGGAAACCCATGCAAGTGTGGGGAGAACATATAAACTGCACTGAATTGGAGTTTTGGTGGAATTGAACCCAGGAACCCTGTGCTGCAAGGCAGCAATACTAACCACTGAGCAACCGCACTACCCCAATCAGCTGTTAGTACAATAAACAAACGTTCTAATTAGCACAGTTAGTTACAAACTGTGAAAAAAAAAGTGTTTCAGGAAAGACTTTTTTTTATAAAATGCTTATTCAAAATCTATGAAGAAATTCATTTAAAACCCATCAATATTTCAGGATAAAAGGTATATTTTATGAATATTAATTCAATGTATAGTAGTGAGATTGAAGAGTAGGAAGCAGGGTATTTTTTTTAGGAAGTTCTGAATTGCATACAATGTCAGACTCTTCCAGATTCAATTACAAGGTCACTCCTCTATCATAAAACACATTCTGCTGGATGAGACAGCTTTAATGTGTATGTTGACTGGCTGAGGTTCAGCTTGTCTGCTCTGTTGCTTCAGCTTTTCTTACTGTACAAGTTCTGACAAATAACAAAATGTTGATTCAAGATGGATCAAACGCCCTTCCCGACCCCATGGGAACATAACTACTACAAATAACCACAGTCTCTGTTCACATAGCTCTTGTCATTTAACTGTAAACTGATCAACAAAACCTGACAAATATTTGATTATCTGGGGTAAACAGATGTCAGCACATTTGTATATGCGTCCCCATCGGATGATCATTTCAGTGATTTTTCAAAGCCAAAAAAAAGCCAACTTTTACAAATATTACAGACCATTGCTTTACTCCTTATATATAGGCAATTGTGACCCTGCCAATTTATAGCTATTAGAGTGACTAGTCTTGTTACTGGAAATAGCACCACCAGTGAATACTATTGCCAAAATATGCATCTCATTTTCATTTGCACACAAAGTATATCATTTGTAATAAATGCTTACTTTTTTTTAATTTAGTCAAATACTTTTATTAATTTACATTAAACTGAATACTAGGAGGATTATCTTTCCACAGATCACAGCAAAACAACTGAACAGTATTGTTTAATATTAACTGCCATGCCAATGTAAAATGCAAGACACTGTCATGTTTTTGTGGTTACTGGTCCTTTAGCTGCTAAACATAATGAGATATTTAACTTGTGGTCCTGCAAATAGGTAGGATGGCGCCAGATTTTTCCCTGCAACTCTTCATTTGTGTTTTAGAAATATTTTCAGAAACAGAATATTTTTATTATATAGAGTTTATTCATGCAGTGCTTTCCCACTGTGCCAAAAATATTTCATGCAGAAAAGGACATGATTCCAAGAATACATTATCAAGAAAGAGTCTTTGCCTTGAAACATTTCCGATCTCACCTGATCTGTTATTTTCAGTGTCTCGCTGGCATCCTTCCTGCACTGTTTATAGTAAAATTATGCAAAGTACTACATCACAAAAAGATACTTACCGTAATAATGTTTCTGAAAAAAAATTCTTATCAAACAGAACTCTGAAAAAGCTACATTATAGCTCTAAAAAAATGAAAAGAGACCTCTGAATCTAAATACTAACCCATGTATTTAAATACTATCACAGAAAGGTTCTTTACTTCATTTTTGGGGAACAGTTTGTTTTTTAGGGTACAAATGTGAAACACATACATTTAAAATGACTGAATACTGAACTGCTTGCATTTAAATTCAGAAATTTAAAAGAAAACTAAAGGCATATTGGTCTAATGTTGATTACGAAGTTAAATACTTCACGATCGTTCCTCCAGCGCTGCCTCCTGTTATGTCAGAACACTGATCTTCTGCAGAGCTGCGATCCTTATCACTTCCTGCTTCCTATTCAAAATCACTGAGTTGAATAAGTGCAGAAGCAGAATTATGATGCAAATACCACTTCTGCTTTTGCCTGAGTGATTTTCAACAAGAAAGCAGGAAGTGAAGAGGATTTGCAGCATTGTACAAAGAAGAAAAAAAGATTACTTCAGAATCACCCCTAGACAAAAATGAGCATTTAGTTCCCCTTTTATGTTACCTATAATATAAATAAAGAGGAATATTAGCATATTCCTTAAAATGCCTGTGGTAGTAAGTGTTTGAAAGAGGCAAGATTATTTGTTTTTGTGAAGAACAGAATAAGGTTTTGGATACACCTGCAGTTTAAACCTGTAGCTAAATGCAGCTGTACTCACACAAACCACACATGAAGACCTAGTTAAGACATTACTTATGGTCACTTCCCTTTTTACCCAAATTGTAAAGAATGGTGAAGTACCTCCGTATGCATTCTGCTACAGTTTATTACTCACAAAATACTCAAAAACAGCCTCAAACAGTTTCCTACATAAGTCGACAACACTTGTTTTGTCTCAGTAAAAGTCATGATTAAAGGCAGTTTGAATAGCATATGGCTATACCTCAACTAAACTTCAGGTTCAGCCTTGGCATAAAAAATCTGAACACACTGTACCAGCACATGGAATCTATTTGGATTCTGGAACTCATGCTTGTTTTACAGCGCTATAAAAAGGACTAAGGGGGAAATAAATTCATTCAAAAATTAAAGAAAAAGAAAAGGTGAGTTTTGTACAGACAGTTAATGATTTGTTTTTACTGAACATGAAAAGATTGGGAATGGCTGTCAGGCAATTCACTTTTCACCAATATTGACCAGTTACATAATTCTAAGTAATATAGAGGGTAAGACGCGCCTTTTATCATTTATAGGCATATTATAATTCACTAATAGGTTCCATGCATAACAGAAATATAACAGGCTGATGATTAGAAATGAAAAAGCGATTCCTTTATAAGCTGTGGTTGGAAGCATGTGGAGGATATCTGAGAACATAATGAGCAGGTAGAACAGGAGGGATGATTTTTTAAATGACAGTGTTCTATGTGGGTTTTTAAAGGAACACGCTGGCCAAAATTGAAAAAAATGCATGTGTTAGTAAATATGAATTACTAACTTTTATTAAATGTATTTTATTTTCAATTTTGCCCCTTAAATGAAATATCTTGCCTGCTTAGAAGCACTTCCGTGTTTACGATTCCATCTTCATCTGTGCCACCGACTCTAAGGTGTCCTGGAGCAGAAACTCTCCTTTCAGTGTTCAGCCCGGTGCTATAGCATCTCCTAATAGTCACATGGGAGAGCGCCGCATCATCAAACCGTCTCCCCTTGATGATGCAGCGCTCTCCCATGTGACTATTAGGAGATGCCGGCTCCGGGCTGAACTTTGAAAGGAGAGGATCACGGCTGTGAAGAGTTTCTGCTCCAGGACACCTTAGAGTCGGCGGCACAAATGAAGATGGAATCCTAAACACGGAAGTGCTTCTAAACAGGTAAGATATTTCATTTAAGGGCAAAATTGAAAATAAAATGCATTTAATAAAAGTTAGTAATTCGTATTTACTAACACATGCATTTTTTTTTTCACTTTTGGCTGGAGTGTTCCTTTAAGTGCCATTGGTGTGCAGTTCAGTAACTAGTAGTAGCGGTGAGAGACCTGGCAGGATGTCAAAACTTATAAACAGTGTGTTCCTATGTCAGGAAAAGTTATAAATTACAAGAAGTTCCATAGGAAGATTTAGTCTCTTGTGTATTATACAGAGAATAATGCAGCTCTCTGTAAAATATAAGAATGCTATTAGTAAACTTAAAAGTCACATGACCACATAAGATACAGGGCATGGGACACATCACACCGTCTACATTTTCCATGACATAGTGTAAGGCATTTAGTCACAAGGCAGAATCAGTTGTAGATAAAATTTTTAGTTAGGGGTTATGGTGCTTTAATTTAAATATGATTTGATCATATCAAACTAGCTGTTTATAAGGTTATAATTTGCAGGAAGTTCCATGCAAATTCCAGTGCTACTGTGTTATATGGCTTATATCTGAATGTTTTTATTAAGCAAATAAAAATGTAAAGATTGGTTGCCCCCATGTCTGAAAGATGTTGCTCAAGCATTCTCCAAATTTTCAAAATAATATTATATATAATAATATATTAAAGTGATATTTATTATATGGCCCTAAACATTGTACACAATAATTTCATTTTGTTTATCAAATGTATAATATGGTATCTGCCATGTATACTATTAAAAGGGGTCTTCATTCTGCAATTCTATCCCTCAAATGTGGCAGAATTTGCCCCTTCCCCCTCACCTGCCATGTGCAGACCACTCAAGTTTCTGCACCTCCTTGTTACAGTGACCACATCACCATTAATACCTCTCCAAGTACACATAATAAACAGGGCCAGCAGGAATACTCAATACTAGGTAAAGTTAAAAAGGGCATAAGATATGGACGTGCCCAATAGCAATTAGAAAGTGATATCAACATAGTGTTGAAAGATACTCAGGGGATTATTTACTAAGGTGCGAATTTGACTGTCAAATTCGCAAACAATGGATTCCCATAGCAAATCTGCGTCAATTTCCCCATTGTAAAGTAGCGACAATTTTTTAAAGTTAACATTGCAACAATTTTCCCATAATAAAGTCGCAACTGCAACAATATTCTCATTGTCTGCGACTGAGAGAGTAGCAGCCTATTGCGACTGTCCTTATCTGGCGAATTCGCACCTATATGCAACAATTTGGACTTTAGTAAATAACCCCCTCAGAGTCCACTTCCCAGTCTCAGTTGAAATAGTCAAAATTATAAGCTCAATGTACAGTGTGTGGCTGCCATAATTTGTACATTAAAGGGTAAATTCACACAAACACAATTGTTGTTTCCAAAAAGCCAAAACAAAGAGTTAACATATAGTATTAACAGTCTAGTGGACAGCACTCTCCCCAGTGGCAAATGATGCGAGCAAGACATATTTCTCAGTGACAAATAAAAGTACAGAAAACATTTATAGTGCGTAATGCCAAGTACAGAGATCTAATCAAAATACAAGGCAGCACCATTGGCCAGATTCTTCTCTCTACTGACACTTTATCCAGCCTGCTGCAGTGGAGAAAGGTGCCTAAATACTAAAGCAGGCAACAAGAAAAGCCTGTCTTATGGCATAGATATTCCCCAACACACATTCTCCAAAATACTTTAAAATTCCCCTAACAGGTATTCCCCCATTCTCTGTGCATATTCTCCAAAAAGACAAACACTGTTCAGTTTATTCAAAACGTAGTCCTACGCCTTACAGGTATAAAAGTCTAAACAGAAAAACCTTTGTGGTTTAACTGTAATATAAAAAAGGCAATTACCTAACTAAAGTGAGAATTTGACTGTCGAAGTGAATTCTCCTCACTTTTAGAGTGGCTACACTCTGATTCTCTACTCCAGGGGTGGGCAATTAATTTTTCCCACATGAGAAACTGGAATGGTTTTAGAGGGCCAGAGTACACGTGTCCCCGGCACATATGGAAATTGGCCATGCCCCAATTTTTTGCAGGAAACCTCCTCTCCCTGTCACTTGCACAGCATCATGCATCCTACTAAGGAACTCAAATATGTGTGCGGCCCGATCTGTGTGCGGTTTACTCTTTCTCGGAATCTCACGCGGGCCGGTCAGAGATAGGCGGCCAGATGTGGCCCACGGGCCATACAATGCCTAGGTCTGCTTTACTCCTTATTGACTAAACAGTGGATTCCCATAGTAGAATTGCAACCACGACAATGGTAAAATAATACCTGCAACAATATTCCCATAGTAAAGTTGCAACAGCAGTCGTCTATTGTGTATTGTGCAACCATTGTTAGCTGGCAGATAAGCCACATTGCAGATTTTGCTGGATAACCGAATATGGGGAAGTGGAGAATTCACACCTTTAATCAACTATTTGGACTTTAGACAATAGTCCCCATAGTGTTTTATAGAAAGGAATATATGCTTGGACGCTTCTTGCTGAGATTTTCCAACTGTGTAAAACGCAACATGAAAAAAATGACAAGATTGTCAGCAATTGGAATTGAACAATATGAGGGGAAAATGCTGAGATAATGAGGTGTCTCATATGGAAGTGCCTCCCCGAATGCTATTTTTTAGAAAATGAGCAGGAAAACTCATCAGTGTGAATGCGCTGGTGTTTTTTTGTCATGCACTTTTATTTTAAACGCAGTAGAAAATTCTCCCATGTGAACCCTGCCTATGTGTCACTTTATCATTTAAAAGTTATAAAGAAAAGAATACAATTTGCAAAAGAGAAATCAAACTGGCAAATATACACAATGAACGTTAAATTACAAGGGGGCTGTAGTGACTCTTTTTTTTTAAGAAATGTTCACTGTTGGAAACCTAATTGTGTTATATAAATAAAAATACACAGACGTTCATTATTCGCCTGTCCCTGTAATAACAGCCCGAAACAGGAAAGTAGCGCAAACATTTGCTTTGTTAGCAGCAATCTGCCAGAACGGAACAATACATGTGATTGTGTGTGCTGATGAATAATCAGTACAAGATCTATAAGCCAGCTCACCTGATGAGTGGCATCTCAATGGTAGGTCTGTTGTTCTTTGAATGTGATCATGTGTTTGTTCTCCATGCAGAAAACAAACTGTTTGCGGCAATCCCTTTTGTTGTGTTTTTTTATTCAGCAAACATAGGAATTAGAGACAAGCAAACCAACTGAGAAGGTTTCAGTATTCCAGGAATATGTAGCATTTTTTTGGTTAAAAATATTTCTTAAAGGAGAACTAAAGCAAAAAATTAAAAAAGAAGTATTAAGATACTTGCCTTATATAGAGATGATTTATTTGTTAGGATTCCTGGGTGTACTGTTTGGAGAAGGAGGTAGCAGCCGAAATCCTGAACAAACAAACAGACGC
>WMED01016124.1:0-12988 GCA_019650415.1 Pipa parva
TGTTTGGAACTTTGTGACTTTTGTTTTACACTTACACTATTGGGGACTATTTATTTGAATCTTTCACAGAAATATTTAATTTGTTTGTGATCACAGTATTATTTTATACACATTCACAGGATTATTGTTAGCGCTTCCCTATATCACTAGCCAGGTATTGTTTTTCATTGTTTTTCATAAGTTACTATGTTACTCCCAGTTGTACTTCTCTCTTTTGTCTTTGGTGCGGAGCTTAGTATAATGTGGCTACCTGCCTGCCTCCTGGAAGTCTGCAGCTGGAGCTCCTGGGATATGTGACTTTATTTAGGCAAAGTCGCATATCCCAGGAGCTCCGGCGGCAGGAGACCTCCAGGAGGGAAAAGCAGAACTGGGAGTGAAGCAAAAATAGCTGTAAAGTTTACACAGAATTGTCACTGTTGTGCAGATAGCAATGCAGGCTGGATAGCTGAGCGTCACAGGCCATAGGTTTGCACCACTGTAATACAACATATCAATCACATGGCAACAGAATTATCTAAAACACAAACAGGGAAATTCATCAACAGGGGCAATGTTACCAGAGGTCTAGTAAACTATATCAGACATTTTCTTTTATTACAATTGCCTCTCCTCATATCAGAGAATGCTGGTTACTATGGGTTACTAGACATCTGTAAATGATTGCCCCTGTTGAGTTTTTTCACCTGAAAATATGGCACAAAGAGAGCTCAAAGATCAATTGTGACTCTAAGATAGTTCTCTTTAAATAGCTTTGCTATAAACAGTTATGTTGTAGTAAAATAGATAATTGCTCCCAATTAGATTTTTCCTATATTCATAACTTCTTACAATATACTATTGACTTTTTCTACAAACACTACAAATTATCTGGCCAACGGTTACAACATTGCTGTCACTACAGTATATTCACTACCAAGACCAGTGTCACACTGGCTGTTTTGTAGCAGTAAAAAAAATAGTATCTATTGTTTCCTCTTGGATAATCCACACATGCTATTTTGTTTTGTGCCACAGACTGTCAACCTTATTCATCAAACTGAGAATTTGACTGTTAAAGTGAATTTTCCTCTGCCTGGATTTGAACTGTTTAGTCTGTATTCTGTTTGTCTAGTTCCCTTTTTCCTTGCCTGTGGATCACCATCACCACTGTAGGTGCTGGATCCCAGTTGCTCTCGCAGCAGAAAGTACAGGGCCCCAAAAGGGCGTTGATGAACAATGGGAGTTGCCGGGCTCTTTAGCAATCTGCAGAGGTGGTTCCATGTTTCTTTTCTTCCTGTCGCTTGGTTCCATCCTTTTATTCCATAGTCAGGAATTCCCGACTCCTTATGCACTAAGCAAAGGATTCCCCTAGCCAAGATGAGAAGCATCAGTAGCCTTTAAGAAACTATTTGGCTTTTTATGAATAAGCCCCATTATGAGTTTAATTAAGATCAGCTCAGCTACAAAACAGCCAGTTGAGAATAGTTAGAAATAGTAAGGAGATTGCTATAAAAGGATTAAACCAATTATCAGATGATCATTATTTTTACTTACAATATGTAGAACACCCATAATGCTAGAGAGAATCAATACAATCTGAAAATATTTGTACACTTGTAGCGCTGTCCCTTTTAATAGTAAACTGACATGACACACTGTAACAAAACTAGCTAATGACAGATGTACACTTAGTTTATAAAAGCATGTACCACATGTCATAAAGATGCAGATTAATTTGGATGACAAAATGAAAATGATGCAAAACAGATCACATTTTGATGATGATAATAAACGGTTGGAAATTTGTGATTTATAGTTCTTTTCTGGTGAAATAACTAATAATAATAATAACAACATTTCCCATTTTCGAATGACCCAGTGAGTTTCAAGTATAACCAATACGTTGAAAATAATTCACTTCTAACAATTATATTTCTCTTGCTTCATCTACTGTGCTGTTATTAAACTGGAAAGTCTTTTTGCCAACACTAATCATAGCTGTGACTTGAAATAGGTTAGCTCGTTTCTTCTGATGTAATGAATGACCATCTTGTAATAGAAATGGTCTGAGGTCCAGCAATCAATATAAACAGTAAGGTATGGTTCAGAAGGCAGCTTAGGCCCTTATCAGTTCTCACAGACAGCAGGATACAAAAAGCACTGATATCAAAGTAATAGGTTGTTACTTCACCATTCTGTTACAGTGAATGCTGTCTTTTATCAGTTTTACTAGAAGATCAATCCCTTTACAAAACAAGGCTGATATAGACATTCTCTCATTTGGTCCATTTGTTTTTAATCCAGTAATGTGTCAGAAGCAGAAATCAATAAAATATACAGTAATAAATATATATATATATATATATATATATATATATATATATATATATAAAACTCATTTTATTATTAAGGTTTTAGAGATAAACCTTAAAAAACACGAGTAACACTATACAGTTGTCAATGGCTCCGAAGGACTACAATGTTATCTCTGAGTCTTTCCTATTGGTTTGTTTATTGGGCATACTTCTATGTGCTGAAATCTTCCCAGTATTTACTGCCTGTCCCTGTTCACTTTAAAATCCCTATACGGTATAACCACACTTACACAGATACATACAGCAACTCAGTTAAGTTTATTCGGTATCCAATTAACCTAGTATGTTTTTGGATAGTAGAGGGAAACAGGAGATCCCAGAGGAAACCCACTCGCAAGTATAGGATAAACCTATAAACCAACAATGCAGAAAACGTCCAGGGTGGAATTGAACCCAGGTGAAATATTGTTTCTACATTTAAGAGTTATCCTGTTCTGCTAGTTCCTGCCTCGCTAGAGTTAACCTGTTCCTGTACCATAGTCCAGTGTCCTGAGTCCAGTACCAGAGTCCTGTACCAGTGTCCTGTACTTGGGCCGTATTTTTAACCACCACTGAACAGCTAACTTAGGGGCCGCGACCTGGGTACTCTCGGCAGCAGAGTTCAGTACCCCCTTGCGGGGGTTAAAAGTGAAGACCAGAGAGTACCTTAGACTCCGCGCCCTAAGGAAAGCTAGCGCCAAGTTCAGTGTGGTTTCTACCAGCAACCTCCTTCTCCTCTACATCACGGTACCAAACCCTTACAATCAAGGATCATTTGGATGCTGATGCGAATGATGACAACTGCACAAGCAGCAGCCCCTCTGATGAAGAAGACTTCTTTGGATCCCTTAAGTCCAGAAAACCCCAAACAGGAGCGTTGGAGAGGTATATTTCATGTCCATCTACTGGAGGTATGGATCTGTACACTATTTTCCTCAAATCAAGCGGTTGTCACTCAAAGTTAACACAAGTCTTCCAGCATCTGCAGCTTGTGAGAGACTCTTCAGTCATGCAGGACTCCTTTTAACTGCAAAGAGATCACAGCTTCCCTGCAAAAACCTTGAGAGCCAGCTACTACTAAAGCTTAACAGTCACTTTACTAAGTAGTGTTTCAAAAACCAAGATATACATTTTCTTCTCTAGTCATTCACTGAGTTTATGTTGTCATTTGTTGGTTTTTATTTATAACAAATAATTTTATGACTCATTAAAAGTCATTGTTTCAAGTAATTCAATTTTTTATGGTGTAATTTATTTACATGAGATGAGATGTTACTCAGCATTTACTCAGTACTTGATTAGATTATAATCAAAGTACTTTTTTATTTTTACCCAAGTAAATTTTTGGATGCATACTCTTTACTCTTACTTGAGTAATATTTGTTTCAAGTAACAATACTTTTACTTGAGTACAAATTTTGAATACTCTACCCACTTCTGTTCTTGCTTCAAAACTAAACAGGTTTATTTATAGAGAACAAGTAGCATGAGGTAGCAAATGTTTTAGCAGCAATAATAATAGACAGTTTCAGCACAATCATATTACATAGTTATGACCAAAGGGATCCCTCAGTAGAATGTTCCAGAGGGAAATGTCTGAACATGTAGCAGAGTGAGAATTACCAGCAGAACACCAATCTCTTAGGGGCAGCTTCCTGGTAAACTTCTTCCTTCCTTAGGGACTCACACTTTCTGGTACTCTAAACACTCTTTCAGTTTCCTTGATTTGAGAATCCACCTGCCAAGGCCAGCACACCAGGCACACTATGCCCACTACAATCCTTGGTAGTGTGCAAGGCTACCCCAATAGCTATCCTAACCACTCTCACCTCTAAGATGAACTATTAAAGGATCTATCCTACCATAGATCCCTAATGAAAATCCAGCTGCTTCTGCAGGGACCACCACCCACATAATGAGGTACTGCAGGACTGATTCCCTACAACACAACATTATATATGCTAGGGAGGGCTCTGTTACAGTGACATCATTCATATTAAAAATGCTAGGACACTTCTCAACATGTTTATTCCCAAAGAAGATAACTATATATAGGACACTAGAGAAAAATCAAATAACTCTTAGCAACATTGAATGGTTATTAAGATGTAGAATATAGTTAAATGATCACCTGGCTACACATATTTGACACTTATTATGTACTGCAAGAGTAAACCTCTGACATAGGTAGTTATCAAACTATCTACTACTTTCTGTAAAGAGGAACTCACAATTGGCATAGGTCTCTAAA
Organism: Pipa parva; assembly: GCA_019650415.1. NCBI lineage: Eukaryota > Metazoa > Chordata > Amphibia > Anura > Pipidae > Pipa > Pipa parva. The sequence continues at coordinate 4,585 of WMED01016124.1, forward strand.
ACCTTTGCAGAACTACATTTTATTGCTCTTTCTGTATGCGCTATCAGCAAACAGACTAAGTCAACCTCATACATCCATATTTATACCACCAAAAGAAGCTGATGTCGGCACTTCTGCCATAAAGGAATTCTTTCCACCTACATCTAGGGGGAATTCTAAATCCTTTTCTTAAAGGGGACTGTTACACTTCCCACACTGGCAACAAGCCAGAGCTAAAGACGTCACTACTTACAGTATGTTCCAGACATGGCCTTGGAATTAAATGCTTGCTAAGCTACTAAACTGGTTCATAGACACAAAATCAAAAAGGGGGGGATGGCTCAATCCGTTATATAAAGTAAAAGGCTCACCGGTTATTGTAAGTGAAACAGGAGGGTGCTCAGGAGGAAGGATGATTCCAAATCCAAACAGTCAGAACAAGATCGATAATCCCCGGCACTCCAAAAATTAAAATCAATGATGTTTATTCAAAATCAATTAAAAACATCCTTGTACAAAATTGTGGCATAAAAACAGTAAGAATCAGCTCCTTATGCATTTCGCGCTATAGCGCTTAGTCATATGACTAAGCGCTATAGCGCGAAACGCGTAAGGAGCTGATTCTTACTGTTTTTATGCCACAATTTTGTACAAGGATGTTTTTAATTGATTTTGAATAAACATCATTGATTTTAATTTTTAGAGTGCCGGGGATTATCGATCTAGTTCCTAGACACAAACATTCAAAAGGATGTACTGAAAGCATAAATGTCATAAATACAAATACATCTTTCTACCAGAATTCCCTGCCTTTATGCACTGCATATTCTGAATGGTGGGCTGTATGGCTTACCAACAGTCTGTATTTGAGAAAGCTATAATTGCAGTCGATCAGAGGCTGGAAACCATATCATAGCTTGAGATTGGTTCATTTTCACTGAAAAGGCCACAATAAGAGTAAGCGTATTAAAAGTAGAAAGCCTATGGCTGAAACTTATTGACAAAAGTAATGTGTTACTACAAAACCAATCAATAAATCACTGAAAGGCTGATTATCTCTACAAACTGAAGGTTGTTGAGGGTCACTTCTCTGAAGCAGAACAAAACTGGTTAATTTAATCTAACAGTCCTTGCGGTAAACCAAACAAGAATTCAATCACTGTCCAAAGATGGGGAACATTTCAGAAAATTGAAGGATTATTGTACCTACTAGAAAAAGTTATTAAAAAAAGACACAAACCAGTGTAGAACACAGATCATATTGTTTAGGCCATTTTATTGACCTTTGATTCATACCCCTAAGAAAATGACAGGTGTTTAAAAATGTACAAAAAAAAAATCGGCAGATTCTTACAGTCGATTCACAATAATCTCAATGTTAACTATAAAAATATAGTAAAATATCTATCATATTTCAAATTACTGTTACATCCATAAAAGGCACATATTAAAAAAAACTGGCACACACTCTCCCTAGCCAAACAATCCTACTTCAGGACTCTCATAAACTGGAATAAATCTAAAATCTAAATCTAACTCCAGTCGTCTATTTTCAATCTTCAACTCTCTTCTTCGTCCTTTGCCCTCTAGCGAGCAAACACCCCCACTCTTCCCGCAGGATTTTGCTGACATTTTTAAAATAAAATCGATTTAATTCGTAACCAGATTGCTGCTCCTCCTACTGACGCTGACATTACTCTACCTACGCCCCCTTCAGAGTTTCTGAATTCTTTTTCTCCCGCTACCCACTCTGAAGTTTCTCAACTTCTCTCTTCCTCCCATCTCACGACGTGCCTGCTCGACCCCATGCCTTCTTCTCTAATAAAGTGCTGTGATTCTGCTTGCGTGCCTGTTCAACTCTTCGCTGTCCTCTGGAACCTTTCCTTCTCTGTTTAAATGGGCCTGTATTAAACCCATCCTTAAAAAACCTACATTGGATGCTATGTGCCTTGCTAACTACCGTCCTGTCTCTCTCTTGCCGCTGGCCTCTAAACTTCTAGAACGTCTTGTCTTTACCCACCTCACCAACTTTCTACATGAGCACCATCTCCTCGACCCGTTGCAGTCTGGTTTTAGGCCAGGGCACTCTACGGAGACTGCTCTTTGTAAACTTGCAAACGATCTCCAGGCTGCCAAAGCCAAGGGTCACTTTTCTGTTTTAATTCTCCTTGACCTTTCCTCTGCGTTTGACACTGTTGACCACTCCCTTCTTTTTCAAATTCTCCATGCGCTTGGGGTCCGTGATCGAGCTTCTTCTTGGTTGGCTTCCTATCTCTCTGATCGTTCATTCTTTGTCTCCCATGCTAATAACTCCTCTTCTCCTGTCCCGCTTAAGGTGGGGGTGCCCCAAGGTTCTATCCTTGGTCTTCTCCTGTTCTCCCACTACACTCTATCCCTGGGCGATATCATCAATTCATTTGGTCTCCAATATCATTTATATGCTGAAGATACCCAGATTTATTTATCTGCTCCTGACCTAACACCTGTACTACAGTCTCAAATCTCAAATTGTCTTCTGGCTATCTCCTCGTGGATGGCCAAGCGCCACCTCAAGTTAAATCTTTCTAAAATGGAACTGATTATATTCCCACCCAAACCTGGTCCCGTTCCTACATTTTCCATTCAAGTGGATGGTGCAAATATCAACCCTGTAACCTCTGTTCGTTGCCTTGGAGTGATTTTTGACTCTGCTCTTTCCTTCTCTAAACACCTCTTCCACCGCTAAATCCTGTCGATTATTTCTTTGCAACATTGCCAAGATCCGCCCCTTTCTCTCTCGCTCCACTGCTAATACCCTCTTGCATGCTCTTGTCCTGTCTCGCTTGGATTACTGCAATGTTCTTCTATCTGGCCTTCCAGTTTCCTACCTCTCCCCGCTCCAATCTATTCTAAACTCTGCTGCCAGAATTCTCTCTCTACAGAGAGGACGGCCCTTCTCCCAAACTCACTCTGCTCCCTGGCTCCCTGTAACTAAAATAATTATTTACAGTGTCCTCCTTTTGACATTTAAGGCATTCCACTCTCTTGCCCCACCCTACATTTCCTCACTCTTATGTCTGTATGTTCTTCAGCGTCCACTACGTTCCTCTAACAGCAACCAGCTTTGCGTACCTCGTACTAATACTGCCCTTTCCCTAAACCCTTTTCACTCTCTGCCCCTCACCTTTGGAATTCTTTACCCCTTTGTCTCAAACAGGTACATTCCCTCTCCACCTTCAAAACCAAATTGAAATCCTATCTGTCAGAGCAATAGCACTGATTCTTATCATTCATTTTCATTTTATGTATAATTTTTATATTTAATGTCTGTATATATATTGTATTTATCTATTTATTCACTGTATTTATCTATATCTATTTTGATCTATTTATTTGTATTTATGGACCTATAACTCCACAGCTCTTATTGTCCTATATGTGTATGTAAGTCTTCCTCCCACTTAGATTGTAAGCTCCTTGGGGCAGGGACCTCCAACCTCTTGTGTCAATCACTACCTAGCACTTAATTTGATGTATCCTTGTTAAATTTTACTTGTATTGTTTAATGCTCTTTTCCCTTGTTTGTATTGTACTTGTATCGCTGAATTGTACAGCGCTGTGTAAATTTGTGGCACTTTATAAATAAAATTATACATACATACATTTTAAAATGTTATCGAGAAGTTTTTTGGTTTTTTTTGTAAAATAAGGAACAATTCAGAGAACCAATTTCAGATATTTGTTGTTAGCAATTTCCATTCTGCACTTAACCAGCAAAAAATAAATAAAAAAAGTTACGTGTCAAAGACAGAATAGGGGATGAGTGCATAAGGACATTTGCTTTTTGAATTGCAGAAAACCAGAAATAGCAATAATAATTTCTAATGTTTGCTACATTCTGGAAAGGGATTTATTGTGTTCTAAGAACTGCCCTGAGAAATGTAAAAAAAAGTAATTTTAATGTAACAAAAGGTTGCAAATGATTATAAGAACCAGTTATGCAGAAATGGCAAAATATGGAAATATTAATACAATTTACATCCAACCAGATTTTATTTCATTTATTTTGCTATGGTAACAACAACAACCTTATTATTAGAGAAAAATAGTCTGATTTCCACAAACCAGTCACCAGTGATAAAAAAAAATCAAAAAAACAAAAATCACAAAATTTAATTCCTAACATTTTGCTAAAATTTTTTTATACAATCCAACTTATACATTTGGGGAATTGAAAAGTTCAGCAAATTAAAAACAGCATTAAAAAGGGAACAGGTTAAACTGACCGTTATAAATTTCACCTAAAGCGTTAAGAATCCACCTTCAACAATTCAGCCAGTGGTTAAGCGTAATCTACATTTTTAATGAATGCATCAATACAAATCTTTTAGACTAACCGGGCATAGAACCAGTTAAAAGAGTAAATAATTGTGTCAGTGCTTCTGCATCCACAAGAATTTTGTCTAATGTCTACTTTCCCAGTAAGGCAAGATGTGTACATTTTACACACCAATGAGAATATTGATTTTTTTCTTCTCCTTTAAAGTGAATGTGATACTGAACACTATACATTAATAATTTGCGCAAAGCAAAAAGATCTTAAGTTTACAACAAACCTTCAATCACTTTCTCCTTGCAAGAAACAAGAAAAGTCTCGTAGCTTGTATGCCTGGTGTATCATGTGACCAGCAGTCATTTGATTAATAAGTTAGTTAGGCTATCTATTGACTTTACAAAGCAGTTAAGACAAGGTTATTTTTATATACAAGCAGGTAAGCACAATGTGTATATTTAATAAGCAATATCTCCACGTTTTTGTGAATATTTAATAAAGCATATAGTGAAGGTTTCTGTTTTGAAAGCCCTGTTTCCATTTAATTAGTGACTTATATTTTTTGAAAGGGGCATACAGAAAAGAGGATTATCAAGGTAATCCATCATCAACTGTTTCCTGATGTTTAGTAGCCCATAGCAAACAATTAGCAGTTAGTATTCACTGCTATAGGGGAATTAGAATAATGAAAATCAACCTCTGACTGGTTGCGATATCTCATCCCATGATGATGAATTCCCTTTCATGCATGCCAATACTTGTTTAATTATACACTACAACATTTCAATATCTGCAGCAGGGGGGTCCCAAACATGGACCCCTAAGGCTGTCATCTGTGGCCCTCAAGGCATCGGAGCTCCATAATCATCCTGGAGAAAGCAGAAAGCTGCATGGTTGCACACCGTTTCCATACATTTGCTCAGCACTTGTATGTACACACATACAAATGGAAAGGAAGCAGCATTCTGAGACTGGGTGCAAGAAATTTTGGAATTATCACATTTTTTCTGTGATTGCCATATATACCCCAGCCAATTTTGAGAGCCCTGATCTACAGTATGTAAGTAATGTCTTTTTAACTTGAAGCAATCAATTTGAACTAGACTTACTCTACACACCTTGCAAAACATATCAATAACTGAAAAATAAATACATAAAAGAACTTAGAAAAGCAGACAGCTTGTCACTAATGTAAAGTGACAAACCTTCCTTGGCATATAACATGAAGATGAAGTTGTCATCAGGTTTACATTGTATGAATGTCTATATCTCTATAGAGGAGGTAAATATTTTTTTTTTTTAACAAACAACTGCTCTTTTTTAATGGAGACTGAACCTTCAAATCACACAACTGCCTCAGATCTGTTCAGACACAAACCTTAAGATAGTTACTAAAGTACTGCCAAGACTGACAGATAAACTATAAAGGAAAATGGAAGACCCTGCAATAAGAAGTATAATTCAAAATGCTTGAAAGTATTGTATTCTCTCTGACAAAATGTGAAAAGATTCTAAATCAAGTTCTGACAAATATTTTGTATGCTTATAAATCATAATAAATCTGGAAAAAAGTATACCTTACTGTGGGACTGGATACGGTATAAATATACAGAATCATGCAGCAGGTTGTAGGTTTTGTCATTTTTCTCTTATTTTTTCACCGATATTTAAAGGAGCAACTCAGCCTCCAGCAGTAATTTGCGTATTTGTGGTTGGTAAAGGTTTTCTCAATATATTGTATTTACTTATTTTCATCTTTTCCATTCCTTTTAAGTTTATAAGCACTTTCTTTTAGAAGCTCTTTTTCTCTTTCACAAACTTCCTCTTGAGTTTGGAATCTAAACTTTGGCTTAATCCTTTAACGCTTTCAATTGATCTTTATATTACACATTTATAAACTGCCCCTGGAAAAACCATAACAATTAAGTATATAGCAAAATAAAATATGATCATTTCTTGAAAAGTATAGTTGAAATATATAATGCATATAAAAGCATGTAGAACACATTAAAATAAGCGCTTAGAAATAAGTCACTAGGGCAATACGGGTTGCTATTCTAAAATGTAAAATATTTAGGGAATTAAAAATTCAGGCATCCCTACCAAATTATGGGAGCTGTACAAAGTTAAACAGGGATACAAATAAGTCATGCATTTACAACTGGTGTTCCAGCTAACAGACCAAAATGATGGAGTTCACTTTTAGTACTTTTTGCTGTCTTCCTTTTTAGAGCAAGAAAACTAGTGTATATTCAACCTAAAGTGGCAGTCAATTGTTATATTTTATTAATAGAAACATTTCCTGAGAAGCCATTTTCTCTGAACAGTAAATGCATAATTAATTTACTGCATGCTTGATGTGTAAATATTTAATACATTTTAGAATTTACTGCAAACTTTTTTATTTTTTTTTTCCCTACATATGACGAACTCTTACAGAGTTGTACTTTTTACACAAAATCAACATCTCTGCTTTGAAAAAGTACAGTTTCTGAAATAAGACAACAGTTTTAGACCTCCATTAAAAGAAGGTCTAATTTTAAATGACAAACCTCTATGTAAACCCTTATTGCTTCTAGATGTTAAAAGCTCTCCAGGCAGTTTTTCTAATTGTTTTACCCATAATTGACTGTGAATAAAGAGACGGAAATAATCATTTTATTTGCACTTCAAATAAGAACAACGCTTGTATAGCTATATAGCTAGCTATCCTAGGAATCTATTGCAGTGAGAGTTTTTTTTGTTTTCAACATTATTTTTAAGATGAGAGATTCTGCTCACTAAAATCTAATTTATTGGCTTCCGTGCACTGCAAGGACAAAGCGTTTATTTTAGATCCTCTATTAAAGTAACTAGCGAGTGGGAAAAGTGAATGATTCTAAAACATTTGAAAAATTATTTAGAGTTTTCAACACATACACAAAAACCCTGAAAAATAAGCACTGGACATAAATAAAAACCTATATTTTTTATTCTTTTATTTATATCATAGAGAGACAGTAAATAGAAAGTAGCACATAGTGAATGAACAAATAAAAAATATTCATATGTGCCATGTACACTGTTTTTTTTTAGGGGGGGTGGGTAGGCACAGGTAATTAAAACCAAAGTGAAAGGTATTAAAATGATAGAGGTCATAGCCATATAAATCAACAGCTGGCACCGACTAATTGAACGCACATGTGTTCCAACAACACATAACGAACCCGAGAGTAAGGGTCTTAACAATGCAGGGAAGCATTTCACCCAATTGTGAGATACTGCAAACAGCATATTACTGTACTGACATTTTGTTCAGTAATAAGCTGACCAGTTCCTCCCAACTGTTGCTGATTTCCTGCACTGTGGACAGAAGCTTCGAGGGCCGGATAGCACCATGTCGCAGGCCGGATATGGCCTGTGGGCTGTAGGTTGGGCATCACTGTATTAAACGTTTAAAGGAGCGCTATGAGCTCGTTCACTCTAGGGGTGATTAGAAAAGGGGGAGGAGGTAGAGTTACTCTCCTAGCAGAGCTCCAGAACTGCCCCTGCTCTCTTCATCAATCTCGATGTCTTCTCATCTTAACAGACACCAAGGTCTTCTTCACTTGCAGCTGCTGCTGTTTCACAGAAAAGAGCAAGTGCAGTAGCAGTTTTTTGCTACTGGAAGACGGGCACCAGGAACTTGTATATCTACCGGTAGCTTCTTCAAAGATGCAAAACTCTCAAAGCATTAAACGTATAATACAAATCCCACAATAATTTTGCCAATAGGACCTGAGCAATAGGTGATTCGTCTGCTTGTAAAACGAGAATCTTCATTGACATGATTTGCTTATTCCTAAGGGTTGTGAGCAATAAGATAAAACACATTGAAATAACAGGGGCATCTCGCCATATGCACCTATTCTATCAAGTTATATATATATATATCCTCTCTACCTATATAGTATGTAGATTGTAAGCTCCTTGCGGCAGGGACCTCCAACCTCTTGTGTCAATCACAACCTAGCACTTAATTTGATGTATCCTTATGCACTTTCCCTTGTTTGTATTGCACTTGTATCGCTGAATTGAATAGAATAGATATTTATTGTCACTAGAAATACAATGTATATCAAGTGAGATTAGTGA
>WMED01016125.1:0-13413 GCA_019650415.1 Pipa parva
TGAAAGCCTGCCGAGGACCAGCAGCTATTGGTCCGCGGACCACCACTTTGAGAACCACTGCTTTAGAGCACAATTTCCATATATGCTTTATGTAAAGTGCCAAGGAAAAAAATTGGACTGGGTGAGGATTGTTTACTCTATGGCTACTATCAGTAAAGATAAGAACAGACAGAAAGCAATAACATTTGTGAATTTATAGTGTACCTGACACCTCAAAACTCTAATACTAATTTTGGTTCTACTAATGAAATAAACATTTTGTCAATATACATGTATTTATTTATAAAAATGTACCTTTAAACAGTGTTTTAATCTGTCATCTTCCCTGTCAGCCTGCCTTTTCTTTCCCAAGTCGGGTGGGCAGGGCCACATGATGATTGACATTATAGCTCCTCCAATCAGATCCCTGCTAGATGGTGATTTAAGGGATCTGATTGAAGGAGCTCTAATTTCAATCATTATTTAGCTCCGCTCACCCAAAAGAAAGGCTGACAGGGAAGATGACAGAGTGAAACTCTGTATAAAGGTACATTTTTTAAAAAATATATATTTACAAAAACATTTATTTCATTAGTAGAACCTATTTAGTACAATCTAAATTAGTATTAGTTTTGAGTTGACAGGTGCACTTTAACTTCAAAGATAACATTTTTTATAAGTGCTGTGCTTGAATAACTGCCTTACCAATTCAAATAAATCAAAAATTTGTATCTTTTTTTGTTGTTACTGATGTTTTAAAGTACAACACAATGGATGTTGGATATGTATACAAAGTATTGACATTTCTGTACATTGAAAAAAGGAAAACACACTTGTGTGCTGAACCAGAACCATGGACTGCCATGATTAAGCGCCGTAGCGCGAAACGCGTAGGCCTGATTATAGCACTTGATTTTGATTTTATGAAGTTGCAATAAAAGGATTATTTTAACCTATTGGGAGTGCCAGATTTCCTATGTTTCTATTTCTGTACATTACCAGTCTGCTAAATGTAATTATTTTTAATTTCACCCTCTACTGAATAAAAAAGTTTTCTGTAGGCACTGTATTCTCTTTTTTGTTTTTTTTTGTTTTTTAATTTTGTTGGATGGTAAAATAACCATATTTATTTAAACTGCATTGTAGGTTGTATTGAAGATGGTGACCGAAATTAAGAAGATTCCTGGAATCTCTCGAGTAATGTATGACTTGACATCAAAGCCACCGGGAACTACCGAGTGGGAATAATTCTTTTTTCTAAAGTTTAAAAAAAGTACTGTGTGCAGCTTGATTTTATATCAGAAACCATTCCCAGTGTTGACATGCATTACTGTTTGACAGTTGACTGGAGCTGCTACTGTACATCACATTTGATTCCGTTCCCAGAGCCTAAACCTGCAGAAAAAGTTTTGTGGTGGGGGTACCGTAATGGGGCAGAATATTTGTACGGGTAATAAATCAACGGCAACATTGCCTAAATGCAGATAGAGTCATCTTGCTTTGCCTTTTGTCTTATGGATTCTGCCTGTTCATGTGTTGTTTTTGTTGCTGTCATTTCAATGTTTTTTGTAAACTGTATAAATAAAGGCAGTTCATTTATATACATGTATCAAGGCTATTGTATTAGCCTAATGAAAAATGAATTACTGATGTGACCAACTGCTTTTGAACAGATTTATTATAAATAAATATTTTGCCAAATGGAGTTGCAAGTGTTAATTACATTTGATATTATTTTTCATTAAATGTTTACGTAGCTTATTAGAAGCATCTTGACGGAAGAACAAGATATCCATTATTGCACTTCAGCAGGAAAAATCGGATTAATAGATTAAATAGTAATAATTGGTATTGTTGCACATGTTAAGGGAATAGTGTCATACAGTTAAGTGATCCAACTTTCCCATGTGTTAAAATGATGTAGCTTCATAGATTTCCAGAAGTTCTTTTCAGAACTTAAGTTTAAATCAGAATTTTTCTAATATTTCAACAGGCAAAATTAGATTTTTTTTCCAGTAGCCAGAGTGTCTTTTTTTTTTTTCTTTTTCTTTTTACCACACTTTGTTTTTGTTCTTTGTTTTCTTTATAGAATTCTTTAGCTTTATCATCACAGTATTCTTTCACCTGTTTCACTGTTTGGATATTAGGCAATTTAATTTAATTATCAATGAGTTGTTGGGACTTTGGTTTGAGGACCCATGCAGACTACTGACCATGACAGCCACCCAGTGTCTCATGCGTTACTGTACATCACTGCTTTCTACTAGAAATTAATTATGTTTTATGTTTAGCCTAAAGGTTCCTGCAGTATATTTCATTTTGGTAAGTAATGGTGAAGGTATTTACATTTCTGGCTGTATACTTACATATTTACCTCACCCCAGTCTTTTTGGCTTGTCTGTCCCAATCTTCCATGTATCCCTCCTCCATGTTCTCTTATATTTATGCCATATCGCCCCAGGAAAAGAAATCAAGGCCACGAAACTTGCAAAATTTTGGAAACTTGGAACATTACCCTTACTGAAAAGCAAACTGATTAGCAGGTTGTACAGAAGGGGAAGATTATATTACAGTTTTATGAATTGCTAAGCCTGATGTCTTGTCTTTAATATAGAGATTGATACAGGTTAATGTTTTAGAAGAGTGAATGAAGAGGTGACATTGAAATGATTTAAGCTTAGAATGAAAATTAATTGTAACAGTCTTTTACAGTAAACTAAGAAATGCTTCTCCAATAGTATATGTTAATGGTTAGATACATTCCATTCCAAATCCTGATACCTAACATCATAATGAACTAAAACAGTGGTTTATCTGCATGGCAAATATATGCATTATTCATTATTTCTCTCAGTTCTATTAACATAGATTCCAGTAGTTGGCTTCATTTCAGACTATTAAACATCAGATGACTTGTTTTCTTAATGACTTAACAGAAAAATTACCTGGTTCTTTGGAGTTTATTTACCCACCAGTCAATGCCGTAGTCCTTGCTTTTAACAGGCTGTTAAAATAGTAACATTCTGATAAAGTTTATGAAACCTTTTGGCTGGCTGATATAGATATTTGTTCTACCAAATTCCAGATGGTATTGACTATTATTAGTAAAGATAAGAACAGACAGAAAGCTGTTATTAAATCACAATGGGAAAATTTACCAACATATCTGGGTATACATGTGCTTTTATTTGTATCACTGAACTAAGGCACAAAATAGAGATCATTAAAGTACAACATTTTGGTCGTAAGTAAGTTCATCTGCTGTAACTGGAATAAATCCTGAAAATAAGGTCCAAAATTATGCAGTATTTAAAATTGGCAGGTCTTTTAGCTATATCATAGACGTGCAAAAAAGGATTTCACAAATTAACAGCAAATAATATAAAGAAGCTAAAAGAATGAATGTATGTATATTTAAGAATTATCAGCAACATCATGTGGCTTACTACTGAGATCTTCATCTATTTTGTGCTATTACCTTTGAGCTGTGCATTAATTTTATGTTGTGATGAAAAACCTTTAGTAAATTTCTGTTGAAACATACAGAAAACAAGGTTTAATGTAAATGTGAACCTATACTGTAATGTTTTTATTGGGTCAGTTGCTGTCTTTCCTTTAGTTAGAAAATATATATTACTTATAGGATTGGTTATATGTAGTTATAATATATAAATATATATGTTGCAATATCACAATCATACAAAATCCACTTATGTAACATCAATTTCTGTCTCAAAAGAAGTCTAATAAACAAGAAGCAAAGCTAAACATGTTTAAAAATGATCCCCTACTTGGAGAAGGTCTTATTTCTATGTGATGTAAAATAAGGTTGCTTCAGAAATCTAGACGTGTTCTGACCCTGATTTTTTTTTTTTTAAATAGACAAAGAAGGATAGAGGAAGGCAGGGCAATTTGGGAAGAGCAGACTCTAAAAGCTGAAGAAATCATTTAAAGTAAATTAATATAGGAAGGCATGAACTACAATCTTATCGGCAGTTTAATTCACCATTGCGCGAAGTGAGCTGCGAAGCCTTCGGCTCACTTCGCAAATGGTATTATGCGCCCGCTGATGTCCTGCATGCGGACATCAGTGAGTGCATTAAAGGGATTCCAGTCCTGGCGAGGAGACTCAAGTGTTCTCGCCGAGACTGAAATTCCTTTAATGCGCTCACTGATGTCCACGTGCAGGACATCAGCAGGCGCATAACACCATGTGCGAAGTGAGCCGAAGGCTTCGCAGCTCACTTCGCACAATGGTGAATTAGGCTGCTGGACTTTAGTTAATTCTATACCCACAAAGAATGAATGGATTTTATTTACAAAGGGACCTTAGTAAATGTGTTTAAAATCTTGATTGAGAATGAAGGAAGGGAGGAGTAAACTGTAAAGCGAGATACACAGCTGTCAGGTGGAAATCCAGTTTTGTAAAATGTTGAAGGGGTTGTCCACATTGGAATTTGTTTTTATGTTGTAGATGGCATTCTAGGGGAAATTTATAAAGCTTTCTGTTGAATTTTATAGAGTTGAAAAAATTTGCATCAGAAAGTAGCTTTCAACATGGCAAAAAACGATTTTTTAAATAGATGATAACAGCATAAATAAAACTCAAAACTGACTTTTTTAAACATCCCCATTAAGTCTCTTTGAAGTTGGTTCTTAGTTTTTATTTTTTGAGTTTTTGAACTATTTGATGGGGTAAATATTTTGATACACCTTATTTTGTTTTTATTTTTCTCCCCTTGGTAAATATTTTAATTATGGTGTATGCTGCTATCGTGAAAATATCATATGGGAAATAGTTATCAACAGGACAGTTATTTTTAAGAGAAATACTTGATCTAATTGTTATGCACAACTTTGGCCTATGAATTGGCTGATGTATTTAGCAGTTGCAGGCATTTGAATGATTGGAAAATAGGCATTTGCTTGTGCACTTGATAAAGGACTGGGTCTCAAAACTTTTAGGGCAGGGGTCGGCAACCCATGGCTCTCGAGCCATATGTGGCTCTTTTGATGGTTGCATGTGGCTCTTTGACTGTAATGAGCGGTGTTCATAAGCAAGCACCACTTGTTACAGTCTGCCGGCAAGCACTGTAGAGAGAAAGCTGTCTCACGCTTCCGGGTTGCCAGCCAATCCAGAGCCACTGACATCACCTATGTTATGTCAAATCTGGTTTTATTGCTGAGGGAATTGTATTGTAAGGGAATCGGCCATAACATTGGCACTAAACATCTGCACAAGTGAGTATTTCATTTCCCTGCAAATAATTTCTACCTGCATATGGGTTTTTGAACTGTACTTAGGGCCTTATTGATTAAAGTCCAAATTGTTACATAAAGCTCTGAATTCGCATTCAATCGCCACTTTCCCATGTTCCCTTATTGAGTAAACTCTGTGATGTGGAGAATATGTATCTAATTCAGGCAATTATGATGGTCACGATCTTATGGAGCACTTCGCATTGCTTTGTGTGTGCATGCACAGGTAATAAGACTATTGATCAAGTGGCGGAGTCTGTCGTAGTTGCAAATTTGACAAGATGTAGTGCTCTGAATTCACCTTTTTGAGTGTTGAATTGGGGTGTTGATGCCAGGCCTCCGGTGTGGCATAAGCCAACTAATTCGTTCAAAAGTAACTATGACGACTGTGACTAAATTAGTCTGCTACGTAACATGAACCAGGAACAAGGTAACAAATAGATATATTATTCACTGATATACTAGTTAGTGGGATATGGTGAGGATGATGGCACTGCACTTCACTGGAGGAATTCACAAAACTCCTCAAGACTTCACATCCTTCTTCTGTTCAACTGACTTTGTCACACTACACATGCAACTCTGTCAGTAGCAGCCCACCTGTTCAACGAATCTATCAGCAGCTTCATCAATAAGGAGAAGTGAATTTATAACTATTTTGGTGATGCGACTCCAAATGTAGCGAGGAGAGTTCAGACTTTAGTCAATAAGACCCTAAATGTTTGTACACTTGGGTCTGGAAATTCATTTTTACATCTGAAAGAACAGGGATCAGAAGAGGATTTATCTTTTTGTTACTTCAAAATGGCCCACTTGTTACTGTCTCACATGCCTCCAGCATACTCCTGCATACAGCGAGCTTCTGTCGCAACACAATGGATTGCACCACATTTTCCTGACAAATCCATAGACATTTGATATCCCAGTTGACTCAAAAATCAGACATTTATTTGATAAGCAAGATATAAAATAAATGGCATTAATGGTCAATGCACATCTCTGGCTCTTTAACATCAAATAAGACTTCATTGGACAGATGTTTTTTTCTGTTTCTAATTCCATATATGTTAGTTGGCCAATATTGCTTCCTAGAATCAATCTACTTCATTTTGTTCGGGGTGGTTAATTTTTTTTTTTAAAAGAAAAAATGTTTTCTACACTTCAATTTATATTTTTTTCAGCTATTTTTCATCATATTAACTTTCCAGCTTATTAAAAACAAATCCACTATTTCCCTATTCCCTAACTACTTCCCTCATGCATCTTATTATTCTCTTGAATAAGGCTTGTGTTTCAGCTTCAGTAGCACACATGACGAACACAAGGGATCGTGATCAGTCAGGTGATGGTTTCTTTAATAATTCCATTCTTACTTTCCTTTGAGGATGATCCCACACTGAACTGTATTATGTCATAAGGGGAAAGTCATTTCCAGTCCATTACAGTACATAATTTTTTGCAATCATTTTTGCATTAGTAAATCAAATCTCATAAAGCTGTATAATTAATCCCTTATGTATTATGTTGGTCAAATAACCAGCCTCTCTTCCATTTCTTATTGGAATGAATACCTTTAGAATTTAAAGGGTAAGATCTGTTTCAGTCCACTTTGGGGTTTTTTATGCATTATCCACTTCAACTAGAATAAAAATATTTAATCTAATTTTGCATGTTCGTTTTTTGTTCTGTTTGCTAGCAGATTTTGTCTTACACCACTTTCTGATATGCCTGACTCCAGAAATGGTTAATGCATGCTTCATATGTACATAGAATTTATCATTTTTTCATTTTATACAGTCATAGAATAGGTCCCAAGTATAATGTTTTTATTATTTGGTTACTGCTACAGCCATATGCATTAAATCAATAAATGCAGTAATTCCAAAGATGTAATATCAATGTTACGTAGATAATACTGATGTAGATTTGTCAGTTGGTGAGAATTGTTCTTAGCTCAATCTTGTCACTTACAAAAAATACCCAATGTAGTTGCAGACTGACCCGACAGGTCATCCTTTTGAGATTAAAGTCCTGAAGATTTGAGTGAAGGGCAAGATACAGTGGGTCCCACTACCCCATTCTAATTTTGACATAATGCATAAGAGTCACAGACTAGCAAATCAAGATATTCCCTTTGTATATACTGTATATGTATGTATGTATAATTTTATCTATAAGGCACCACAAATTTATGCAGCGCTGTACAATTTAGCAATACAAATATAGTACAGACATGGGAAAAGTGCATTAAACAATACAAGTAAAATATCACAATGATACAACACTTTAAGTGCCAGGTTGTGGCTGACACAAGAGATTGAAGGTCCCTACCCCATAGGGCTTACAATCTAGGTGAAAGGAAGACATTACAAACAGAGATAGAGGGGTAATAAGTCCTAATAACAACATGTTGAAACATTGGTCAATAAATACATATAATAAGCAAAAATAACTAATTAAAATATAAAAGACTGTATATACATATCAATAGTGCTAGTGCTCCAAAAGGAAGGATTTCAGTTTAGTTTTAAAACTGGAGAGGGAATGTTCCTGGCGAAGATAAAGGGGTATAGAATTCCATACGTATGGAGCAGAAAGGCAGAAGGGTTTAAGAAGAAAAAAGTAGTTTTGCATGTGTGTCATGCATAGCTGATTGCTTTGGGAGAAGCGCAGTTGATGTTGAGGAATGTATGGGCAAACGAGTGAGGACAGGGGAAAGTTCAACAGATGCATATGGGCCTTCACAAGGACAAAATCACAGCACTAAAATAAATAAGAAAGCATGTAGTGACAAGCGAGAAAGAGAGAAGTTGAGAATCTTCAGACTGGGTAGCAGGAGAAAAAGAATTCAGAAACTCAGATGGGGATGTAAGTAGAATTAAGTCTGTGTTAGCAGGAGCAGCAATCTGGTTGCGGATATTATCAATTTTGTTTCTAAAGAAGTCATCAAAATCTTGTGGGGAATGTAGGGGAGTTTGTGTGCCTAAGGGCAAGGGATGTAGAAGCAAAGAGTGTGTATGACAAATCCTAAATAGGAAATGACGAATGAGGTATAGCGCCTATGTGATGAAAAACAAAAGGAACAAAAACCTTTCAATCAATGGTCAATAAAAATATATAGAAACAACAAAGATAGCATGAAAAACAAATTTAAAGTTATAGGAAAAAACCTGTGGATATTGTCCAAAATGAGTATGTTAAAAGTCCAATGGTGTGGAAAGTCCTACGCTTGTACCACAAAAGTCAGCTACCCAATGACCTCAAAAGAAAATGTCCAAGGTGATTCTGATGTACAGAAAGTAGAGGCAGCGCTGGAGACTGAAACAGATTAAAATGAAAAGAGAGGGGAACTCCCCTTGAATTTCACTATACTATCACATGCCCATAACAAAAAACTTTTTGGGTCGTGGACAAATTGTGACTTCATTGCACCTTGCACCAATTTGATATATTTTGGTGTTCATACATTTTATTAACAGTGTATAACACAGTTCACCACTGTACTGCACTGTTGCACTTGTACACAAAATCTCCATATTGCAGTGTTTACACCATTGACACATCGCGTCGTTGTCACCATCACAAAAAATTGTTTTTGATGGTATCACACTAGGGGAGTTCCCCCTCTCTTCTCATTTTAATCTGTTCCAGTCTCTACTCTCCAGCGCTGCCACTACTTTCTGTACATCAGAATCACCTAAGGGATGTAGAAGGGTGTTGAAAATGGAAAATAGACGACAGGGATTCGATTTATTCTGGGTTATGAGGGTTCTGTAATAGGTGAAAAAATAAGTTCTGTGATAGAATTGTTTAACTAGGGAGAGAGTGAAGTTAAAGAATGAGAGCAAAAACCTATAATACAGATAGTCTGCCTGGGAATAGGATTTCCTCCACATATGTTCTGCACAACATGTGTAGGATCTAATAAAATGCATTCTTGCATTTAGCCAGGGGTGAGGATTATTAATACGGATCGGTTTAGGCTGCAGGGGGCTAATGAATCAATAGTAGTAAAAAAAAAATTGAGTTATAGGAAGTAGCCAGCGTATCAGGATCAGAGGAGAGCAGGTATAGGCTAGAGGACAGAGAAGTAACAAAGGCTAGGCAATCAAAGGCACACATGTTGCAAATAAATGTTTTAGGCGGTGGAGAAGTTGGAATAGGAGACTATGAGATAGAAAGGTTAAGTAGGTGATGATTTGAGGGAAGGAATGGACTGATATTAAGAGCCAAGAGAGAAGCATTTTTTGTAAAAACCAGATCTAGAAAGTGAACATCGTTATGAGTGCTAGAGTTGATACATTGGTGAAGGTCAAAAGAGGAAGTTAAGTGGAGAAAATGAGAAGGCCAAGATAGAGAGGGGTCATCAATGTGACAGTTAAAGTCCCCCAAAATGAGTGCTGGGCTATCATTAGAAAGAAAAAAGGCTAGCCAGGATTCAAAGTCAAATAGAAAAGGAGTAAGTGAGGAAGCACAGGAAGGCCTATATATAACAGTAACATGTAAAGGTAGGGGACAGCACGACATCTGGACAACATGAACCCCAAAGGAAAATAAAACAAAGCAGTCTGGGATAGGGATACATTTGAAATGACATCTGGAGGCAAGGAAGAGTCCAACTCCATCCCCACGACCCACAGAGCATGGGGTGTGTTAGAAGAAGAGACCTCCATGGATTAACAAAGGCATTTGGTACTCATTGCCTGATATGGAACCAGTACTTCTCAGGTACTTAACATTCATATATACTCAGTTTTCTGGATTGTATGTGATTGGAGGGTTCCGGATTCTGCATCTCTTGGCAATGAGCTAAGGACAAATCATACTGAATAACACCATGCAGTCAGTTAAAGCTTGTAGCTACATTTATTGTGCAGAAAGCATATAGGTTATGCACCTCTTGGAGGGCTAAACCCCAACACTGGCCCTCCAAAATATTCTTCACCAGTATGCTTTCTGCACAGTAGCTAGCTACTGTATGTGTTTTAACTCACTGTGTGATGTAGCCATTTGATATGCCTAATTTACCATAACTGGCACATTTTTTCCACTGTTTTCTGGCAAACACATCAGACTTAATCATTACTGACAGCAATTCATTTCCACTCAGATTTCAATATCCTTCTGGGACAGAGAAAAAGTTGAAGGCCAATTAAATATTACATTGTGCATATTTCAGAGACTTTAAAAGGGGAGCCATTCAGTGCAGGAATAGTCAAACAATATGAATCTCCACAAAGTAGTCTTCTGCCACCTCATCTGTTCACTATTTTCCTATTATTTTTCCACATGTGAACAAAATCTTCCTCTTTGTCATCTACAGAAAAGTGTAAGATCGGGAATATTTAAAAATGGTCATATGATTATTGGAGGAGTTTTTCCAGTAAAACGGTCCAACAGCATGCTAGACTTAAGCTTTATTTCCAATCCGGCATTTCAAAGCTGCGATGAGAGGTGAGAATTTTAGTAATGTATCCTGTAAATAAAAGGCAACGTAAGAGAATTTTTACCAAACATTATTTTTGGTCTACAAATGCATGGGACTTATTCATACAAATTGATTTCCTCACTCTGTATGATTTGTTAGGTAACGCCTGAAAGAGGAATAAAAGATAACCCCAAATACTCCGTTATGTTCACATTCAGACAACAATTAGAATCTATAAACTAGGCTTGGCAGCAGTTGCATGCAAATGTATTACCAAATACATGTTTCTTAGCTGAGTCTGCTATGTTATAAGCTCATTGAATAAGACAATGCAGGTATCTCATTTTAATTTTAGAGGGGTGCTTATGTATTATACATAACAAGAGCTGACATTCACAGGAATCTCTTTTTAATTATATGGATATTCTTATGAATTAAATAATAATTGTGCTGAACTTGACAACTTCTCTTCACTCTCCCATCAACAATGAATTGTCATGCAGTAGCTGCTCTGAACATGCCGCTTATTCATGAAAGCCAAAATAGTCGCCTAAAGGTCCGAATTCACAATCATTTATCACTTCCCAATCTTTGCATATTCAGCAAACTCTGAAATGTAGAGAATTTATGAGCAATCTGAATATTTAAGCTTTGAAGACTAATGCATCACTTTGCATGCGTGTGCACAAGTAATTAATCTATTCATCTAACAATGGAATCTATTAAAGTAACAAATTCAGCAAGGCGTACTGTGTCCAATTCAGCAGTCTTACTTCTCCAAATCACAGTGGCTAATTAGGGGCCTAATAACACAGCTACTATTGTCCGCCTGACTACCCTGTGCTAAGCAAGAGAAGGCACCTGGGAATTCTCTGTTTAGTGAATGAGGGGTAGAGAATCGGAGATTAGAAACCCAAAGTGATGAGAATTCTCACTTTGATCAATAAACCCCTAGGTCTTTTTAGATTAAATAGGCAGATTAACCTTTAAAAACTGGCCTTTCATCCACACTTCCTCAATGTGTATTATCTACAGCACCATAAAAAACAAAACAAAAACAATGGTCTGTTTAATACTATAACAGTTGCTATCAGTAAAGATAAAAACAGACTGGAAACAATAAAAATCATACTTATCTTTAAAAAAATACAAGTGCTGTATTTAAACAACTGACATGCCAATCCAAATGGGAATTTAGATGTTTTTTATTGGTGTTACTGGTCCTTTAAAAAAAGGAACATAGTCTTATGTTTTTGTCACCAAAAATCTGTTTTTTCTAGACACTGCGGAGATTTTAACATACTGTTAACTACAATCATTTCAGAATCATTAATATTACCATTACTGATCTGTATTCCCTAACTAACATGGTAATTGTACCAGTCAATTATAGATATGGCAAATAAATACATTTTGTGCAGGGGTGTACCTATGGGGGCTATGACTGCCACAACCCCCTACACCCACAGCACCTGCTTCCTGTGCCCCCCAAATCCTGGTAAGTATTATTTTTTGTCTGGGGGGTGTGTGAATGCCCAGTGCTGTGGTGAGGGTGAGACGTCCAGGTACTGATCCTGCAGTAGGAAATTGAGGTGTTTAGTTAAGCTACTGATGTGTATTGCTTTTCTTTATGACTATGTCTGAAAGATGATTCATTCAAAGCATATGCTGTGCCCAAAATGCGACACACAGCGTTCTGGATTTAGCGTATGTGCATCATACGCTAGTGTGTCCGGAACTAGGTAAGTACTATCGGCTTTCATTGAGCCGTATTTTTTTTTTTCACACTAGCGTATTATGCGCTGAACATAATACGCTAGTGTGAACCTAGCCTTAGACAGCAGTTAAGTAGCTAAATATGACTATAAACAGTAATTTTTTTTTTAAAGGCTTAATCAAAGACAGATAAAAGTACATAACAGTAAATAGGAAAAATCACATTAAATCAATTAAAGCAACAGGTATTTGTTGAAATGATCTTCCAGTATTGAACTATGGTTTTTACACTGCACAGACAGAACATCGTTATACATATTAGTCATTCATATTGACCCCTGTCCCAGTGGAGCTCACAATTAAATTTCCCTAAATAATCACACGCATACAGACAAGGACTCCATATAACTCTCAGTATATCTGAGAATATAGGCCGTGAGAGGGAACTGGAATATTGGAGGAAACCCACACAAGCATGGGCAAAATATACAAACTTCATACAGACAATTCCCTGGGTAGAACTGAACCTGGGACCCTAGCACTGCAAGATAAACATACTATAATCATGGAGGCTTGAAAATAATTTCAGCAACTCAAAGATTTACACTAGTGTTTATCAAAATGGCATCAAATCTTTTTAAACATATCTTTGGTTAATTTATCAACTATTAGAGTATACCTGACTGCTGTGTAAGAGTATACCTGACTGCTGTATAAGAGTATAGCTGACTGCTGTGTAAGAGTATACCTGTCTGCTGTGTAAGAGTATACCTAACTGCTGTATAAGAGTATTCCTGTCTGCTGTATAAGAGTATACCTGTCTACTGTATAAGAGTATACCTGTCTGCTGTGTAAGAGTATACCTGTCTGCTGTATAAGAGTATACCTGTCTGCTGTATAAGAGTATACCTGTCTGCTGTGTAAGAGTATATCTGTCTGCTGTGTAAGAGTATACCTGACTGCTGTATAACAGTATACCTGTCTACTGTATAAGAGTATACCTGTCTGCTGTGTAAGAGTATACCTGTCTG
>WMED01016126.1:0-13413 GCA_019650415.1 Pipa parva
CAATCTAGCACACCTAACCAATCTAGCACCTAACCAATCTAGCACACCTAACCAATCTAGTGACTAACCAATCTAGCACCTAACCAATCTAGCACCTAACCAATCTAGCACCTAACCAGTCTAGCACCTAACCAATCTAGCACCTAACCAATCTAGCACCTAACCAATCTAGCGACTAACCAATCTAGCACCTAACCAGTCTAGCACCTAACCAGTCTAGCACCTAACCAATCTAGCACCTAACCAATCTAGCACACCTAACCATTCTTGCACCTAACCAATCTAGCACACCTAACCAATCTAGCACCTAACCACTACGAAACTCCAAAAATAAAAAAAATAAACATTTCTTCTCATAAAAAAAAACAATATATTCAGTCGATACCATACTTACCTGGCCCTTGAAGTCTTCATCTGGCCTAGTCCAAAGGAAGTCTTCATCCTCAGACGCATCTTCTTTCTTCTGCGCTGTCTTCCGGTCTTCTCCCATATCCTGTGATGTCCTGCGCTGTGTGGTCCTCTTCAGTCCGGTGCTGTGTTCCGCTGTCTTGCCAGCGCTATGAGAAACCGCGACTCTGCTTCTTCTGTACTTGATCCGCGACGCACTGAAGGAAGCCTGCCAGAACCGGGACTATTTAAAGGGAAGATTGGATGCTTCTGATTGGCTAATAGCTGGTTTGAATTAGCCAATCAGAAGCATCCCATCCTGTTTGCCAACCAACGACAGGCATGGCTGCTTTGATTCAGCCAATCATAAGAAAACAGCTGGGATGCTTCTGATTGGCTGAATCAGAGCAGCCATGCCTGTGGGGGGTACAGGGATCCCAGGGACCCCTGCTAGTTGTATTTTATTTATTTAAAAATTATTTCCATAGCGCTTCTATTGTAGTAGCGCAATGGAAATAATTGGCTTTTAAATTCTAGCTGCTTCTGCAGTGGTTAGGGTTTAGAAGCCGGGTTTTATTTTAACTATACTGGGGGGGATCCAGGGTTGGTTTGGGGGTCCCAGGGACCCCTTACTTTAATTTTATATTGCAGTATTACTATTATTGTAGTAGCGCTATGGAAATAATTGGCTTTTAAATCCTAGCTGCTTCTGCAGCAGTTAGGGTTTAAAAGCCAGTTTTTATTTGAATGTTCCTGGGAGGGATCGGGGGTGGTTTGGGCGGGTCCCAGGGACCCCTAAAAAAGAAACATTAATAATCGAGCGATGATTATTGTTATGATTTTTTTAAAAATTATCGGCTCATCAATAACACCCGATAATTGTAATAATCGTACCGATTTCAACTTTTCTCGATATCATCGCTCATCACTAGTAATTAGTGAAAAATGGAACTGGAACCCACAAGAGCACATTTGTATCTGATGCTTTTATCTGTGAAACTGTATTAAAGTTCCAGTGGTTTGCACTTTGCAGGTGTTTACTAGACGAAATAAAATACTAACTGGATATATCTTTGAATAGCTTCAGCATATTTCTCTATAAGTCCCAACCCTTTTCAACCTCAATATAACATATCCATATCGTTTTTGTACATCTCAAGACCTCTTTTTCCCTAAATTATAATTTTTTATAGTAATTTTTTTTTTTTTTGAGTGAAAATGTTTCAAACAAACAATCAAGCAGGTTTGGTAAAAAGCAGACATCGAACTCTTGACGAAATGTAACCGTCATGATGGGTGGATGACTGTAATTAGTTTCATTGCGGCCAATTATAGGAAAAGGCATTTTTGAAATATGTTGGGTTCGGCATACGACTGTGGAGTCCTGTCTCTTCAAAACTGGTCACTGACTAAATGAACACATTGTACTGTAGGGTAATTAGGAAGTAGTTTGTTTATGTGATTAATGGTTGTCTAGGCACCGAAGTTGTATGGCTTAAAAATAGTATTAGTTATAAGCCCAGTGATAGGGGAACATTAGATGTGTCCAATGTTATAGTCTTTCTGATATCAGAGCTTTCTCAGAAAGATGGCTTAAGGGACCAATGTGTTCTTCTGATTGGTGGAAGGTAACAGGTTAACTTTATGTCACTCTATTATTGAGGTTGAAAAGCTTTAACCAGGTTCCCTGGAGACTGGAGTTCCTACGCTAGGTACAGATAAATGGTTAGGTGGTTCCATACTTCCCCACAGGACACTTAAATGACTTTGGTGAAATATACAGCACATTTCTAAAGCTTTTTTGCTTGCCTCTATAAAATTACAAAGTGTTTCCCAGAGGGACTGGAGTGATATTTGAGGGAAACCAATGAATGTGTTGCACACAGGTATTGTAATCTTTCATTTCGATATAGTGTGGCATACGTAGCAATTCACTACTTATAGACTTAAACCGATAAGCAGCGTGAAGCCTATTGATCCCGATGGTGGTAGCATTGGGACTGTATAATAAAATGTTTGAAAATGAATACACATCCCTTTAAAGTTATTCTCCCATGTCTCTTGGTATAATAATGCAATTAGAACAAGGGAAAAAAACCCGTTTGATTGGATGATGTGGCTTATTGAACTTATATGGTCCCTCTTAGACACACAAAACTAGGCAAGCAGTTACACAGTATTATGCAGTCATCAGTCAATCAAACAATCTAGAGATGAAGACAAAGTAAGTAATATTTATATAAGGAGAGCTAAAAAAATATTATCTTTGAAGTTGAATAAAAACCAATGATGTAACAGATAGAGCCCAGATGCAGATCCCTTTGACCAACAATTTTTTTTTAACATGGTTTCCCCTTTAAACTTATATTTAAATATCTCATTCATATCTGTCGCCTCAGTCTAATCCCAAGCCATGTTAGAGGCCACTGTAGCTAGTACAGAGATAAGGTGTTTTATCATCCAAGGAAAGAATGGTCTGCTGAAATCTGTACCAAGCTACGAGCGCTTACTGTAATGGTTTCCTACATCGCCTATTCGCATTTCATCCATCCCTGCATACTCCATGTGAAAAGACCTAGAGCGTTCCCCATGCAGGACTGTCATGTCTGACTTTAAAAAAGGCTATTATTCTCTTACACTAGATGACAATGAAAAAGTGATGCCTTTCAGGGAAACCATAACTCTTATCAATCGTGCACCAGGTAACTAAACCAGCTCAAGGTTGGCTTAACAAAATGTGGGATCTGCGCCAAATTATAAATGTGTATGATACGTCTTTGAATATTTGCATATAAAATGGTTATTGCTTTAAAAAAAAAAAAAACTAAACCTAGGAAATAGGTAGCGATATACAGAGAGTATTAACTAACAAGAAAAAAAAATCTGCTGGGGACTTTCATAGCTGGGGGTCTTAGAAGATTGAGTTTGTTGGTCTAATGGATGAGCTGGCCCTGAGTCAAACCAGGCCTAACCAGTTCTTTGGTGCCTGGGATATCTCCCCTCCACTTTTTTACTGATAGTATATATCAAATCAGGTTATGACTGCCATAAGGTCTTGCAGAGGGGTCTATTTGTAAGACCCCTAAGAATTTTTTTTTCATTATATGCTATAACTTACTTTCCCTTAACATTAAAATGTAGAGTTGCCTGAATAAGATTAAATTCATCTTAATTTAGAACTAGAAAATGTTACATTTGTTTTACATCTCAGAAATTTAGATAAAATTCACCTCAAAATATTCACTTTGTGTATATATTGTACTCGTGGACTGTGAGTAATCATTCCCGACCAACTTGTCCCGATCATAGACATGAAAGAAAAAAATCTTAATTGTGTGAATTTTTATATTTTTAGGGAGACGTTAATTATTTTCATTTTAATTCTGCAGTACAGCTTGCACCCCCCTCCCCCTTCTAAATTGCATCCTATTGTGTGTTAAAAATTGCCTTTTATTTTATTTGCATCGGCAGTCCTGAAACTTTAGCAAATAAAATTCTTAATTTAGTCTATTCTAAAGCAATTTGCAGTTGTTAAAAATCAGGAGCTATGACATCTGTAAAAATTGCAAGATTTTTATGAGATAGTAAAGAATTCTCCTGAAATATAGCAGTTCCTTCTAACTACCTGTCAGAACTATTTACAACTGAGCTTATTTTAGCTGTACTGTTCGGCTCAATGCGAGGCGATGAGGATCTAAGAGTTGAAGCCCATCGGGGCGGTTATAAAAGTGCAAAATAGGTTTTCAGATGGAAAATTCAACTCTTGACTGATCATTAATACTAAAAATAACTATAAATAATTATCGTTAGTTTCTTTTTACACCCGAGAGTGAATCATTCATGCTACGAAAATAAAGTCCAGAATATGTTCGACAACATTAATAGGAACGATCAAAGGTTCACTTTAATATTAATTTATTTGAATTTTCCAATGATCAATGTATGATTGTATCATGAGTAACATGGGGTTATTACCAATGACTGTTTAATAAAAAAAAAAAAAAAAAAAAAAACTCTAGGAAGAGGTCATCTTGCAGCCAATCAGGGATGGACATATACAGAATATATATATATATAGACATGCTGAAATGATTGCAGATTGCACAAGAATCAATCACCAAGCGGCAATAGCGAAATCAAAATAATTAGTTATTTTTTAATGTTGATGGTATTAAATCATTGATGCAGCACAAGGTGAATGTCCAAATTTGTCCTGCAGCATTAATTGAAATAGCTTACGGCTGACACCAAAGGTTCAATTCAATATAAATTTCATCTATTTTTTTTTAAATCTTTAATGCAATGCACATTATGTATCATGATTCGGGTGCTCTTGGGGTCATGTTGAAATGACTCACTAACTGCAGGAAGAAGGTCAGGGGTAGTTCGGCCATAACGTAAGGAAAATGTTTGTGTTAAAAAATCTTGACTCGTAAATGATATCTTAAAATAACCGTTTATTTCGCGTGTCATTTTTAGAACAGATAGCAGCAATAGGGGTTCTTGCCCTTTGAAAATTTCAGACTGGATTGAGGATCGTCCCTTTCTTTGTACATCTCCCTTCTAAAGACTAAATTAAAAATGTTAAAAGAAGGGTCTTCCATCTCTGCATGATCTTTAATTGAATGAGTGTTCCAGATAAAAGCTTCTATATGAGTGTTAAAAATCACTGTGCTTCAGGTTGCATCTCATTCCTCACCTGATCCCTCAGTAGATATGAAGACTACTTGGACGTAGTCCTTCATAGCCAAGTTTTTGGCAGTCACTACAGGGATAAACTCTTAAGGCTAGAAGGAAGAATCGTAAAAGCTAGTTTCTTCTTAAATATCATTGGAAACAATAAACAGTTTTTCCTTTAAATTAACTGCAGAAACAGTCAGAGAAGAACATAATCCCAGTCTCAGAGCAAGAAGATGACAGTTTCAGGATGGCTTGGTGGTGCTCTTGAAGGGATTATGTTATCTTTTCTAAAACAGGATATTTTTTATGGCTTTTCATGTTGATTACAAGGGATTTAAAATAGAATAGATGCAGCACCATTCTCTGTGGAGGACACTGTCTGTTCTATAGCAGTCTATGAAGAAGGGAACCTACCTCAGAGCTGGTTACAAGCTTTACCTCAAGTGACAAGTCTACACAAATCTTCTCTTAATTTTAACTTTAAAAAAAAATATATATACAGTATGTGTATAAAGTAATCCAGTAATGGCAGAACCCAAATTGCGATGCATTTATACAGCTCTGCATTCAGGCCAAATGATAATAATATAATATATTTCTAACAAATATTCTAATTGAAGCAATAATGTTTTGTTTGTTTGTGCTGGAAATAAAAGCCGACTGAATAATTTTCATTATGAAGAATAAAAAAAAAAAGGAAATAAAATATAAAATAATAGAATTCTTGAAATAACGCTGAGTTTCTTTAAATGTTGCCATTACTTTGGAAGGAGGGAGCAGAAAATGACTGTAAGATTTTCTGTTTTATTGCTCTAAACAAGAGATAAAAATGGCAATCCATGGGAGTCTAATTAGTGGTCCATAATGCTGCTGTACCAAGTAAAATAATCTTTATTTTCAAATGTCAAATACAGCCAAGATCCTTATAATTAGCTCTAAAGTTTAAGTGTCAATTTAGCCAGTCAATATCAACGAGAATCTGACAAACATATCTAGCAAGAAAGAATAAATTAGGGTATTTGAATTGGGAATGTAAAATGCTGGTAAAGTATTCTAAAGCAGCCATAATGCTGTAATGCTAAAACTGTTGGTTAAATTCACAATATGCCTTTTCAGGCAGACTTGTAAAATATAACCTTATAATCCTCAGTAAGACTTAAAATGCATGTCACTTCCTGTCATTCATAACCATATAAATGGCTACTTCTGACATCAACAGGGACTTTTGCATTTACCATTGCTATGTCTGCATAATACAATTCATGTGAAAGAGCTCAAATGAGCCAATCAATATGGATAACACATTATCCTATGATAAGGCAGTGGTTCAAAGGATTGTGGGGTGGTCCTAAGCTATTGCAGTGCCCAATGCCTATTCTGTTGTAAATCAACAGTGCTGTTGAATGGTAATCCCTCTGGCCAGTGAGAAAGCCTTAGGCTTTAGTTCCCATTTAAAGTTAACTTGTTTAATTATCTGACTATGGTCTGAGATTTTATTTGCTTGAGTCGTTGAGTGATGACTGAAACAATAAATAGACAAGGGAAGGCTTTGGGATTATACATGAACTAATACAACAACCTTATTGGTTGGAAGGATAGTGTAATCACTGCGCAGCTTTATACAGAAATTAATGAATTAAACTTGGCAGTGAAAATCTGAGTAAAAAAAAGAGGGGGGGGAGAATAATCTAAAATATGTTCAAATTGCAAAGAGAGAAAAGTAGTAAATAAAGGAGCTGAAGGCATAGGAAAGCATTTGGAAAATTGGGGCATATAGAATTGTCCTCGATTTCTTCAGCTTTGGCCATTTATAACATGTGCAGCAGATTTGTGTTATGCATAGAGCATTAGCAGATATGACTTGTTCTTTTATTTTATCAGATAGATCCAATCATTTTCTTTACTGAGCTGGGGACAGAGCAATAGGTTAACAGATAGACCTAGTACAGCTCTGACCTTTAGTGGCAATAACTAGTCTAACAAAAGCCATGCGGCACCCTGTAATCTTCTTCTCAGTCTCATCTCTGAGAGGATCAGTCCTGATTTAGAGGTTATAACAAATGTCTCTGAGAAATTAGGGAATGAAAGGTCCATCCTTTGATTCAAGTGCATCTCATAGAGGGAAAAAAGATAAGTGATATATTTTTTTCCATTGTAGTGGAGCAGGTTTAGAGTAAACGTGTTCCAGAACGGCTGATGAAGTTAATTCTAAGGCCTTTATCGATGTTTTTAGAGACCTGGTACTTTCAGAAGAGTAGGAGCTTCCAATGGGATGATGGCTTCTCCAACCCTCAGAGCAGGATTACATTTAAACCATAAGGCACAACAGTAATGCGATTCAGATGTACTTTTCTTTTTATGCCGCGGGTGAAATGTGAAGAACACGGGAAGCTTTCAATTACCTAATCCACATAATAATATCCACCTGTAAAATGGCGGGTTTTGTTTTCATTAAGAAAGATTCATAGAGAAAGAACCATCTCCTATCTTCACATAGGCACATGAACATTTTCTGACAACTGTTAATGAATGAGATTGTCATCGTGGAAAATTATAATTGTAATCACTGCTTTACATGATGTTATATTATTTACTCGTTCTTAGATTGAGCTTCCCGCACTACTGGTTGTAAAAAAGCCCTTATAAATATATAATGTGTACAGTAAACTGCAGTATGCACAGATTCCTAAATAAACTGTATATGTTATATCACAGTAAAAGTAACTTGTAAATAAATGGAGATGAGAAAAAACAAAATTGTGGAGGGAACCCAGGAAAAGCCATTCAGAAAGCTACAAGTCATGGGCAAGCAGTCATGTAGATTTACAAATCAAACATAAATGGAGTTTCCTAATTCAATTTGCAGCCCAGTTTAAATGATTCCTCTACACCACTTTATATCCAGTAAAATAATAATAATAATGTTTAAATGACCAAACTTTAAAAGTAATAGCAATAGGTGTTTAATGCCTTTTTCAACATAGTTCGTTCTAGAACCAAACATAATACACTCTAGAACCAAACATAGTATGCTCTAGAACCCTAAAATTCAATATCTGTAAAATAAATCTTTCTGTAGAATTACTCCTGCGTCTAACTTAATGTTCATGTAACTATTTATTAGAATGTTTTTTGTCATATCTTTAATGCTGCCCTATTCATTTCTTTTTTCAAAATCTCTGAATCATTCTCATGATTAAACTGTGTTCTGAATGGAAAGAGACGTGCTCCGATGTCCAATTAGATATGAACAATTTGGGTGTTGGATTATGGGTATAATATTGAGCCCTGTGTACGACTAGGACAGTGTAAATATACTATTAATACAGATATTAAAATGTCATCTTTGAGGACACGCAAGGTATAATGAAAGTATTATTTTTATTTATTGAGAATGGACTTCATCTTGTTGGAGTTTTTCGAATCTGTTAAATCATCTAGGAGATGTCAAACTTGATCGACAGTTTCTTTTTTTTTTAAGTCTTGCTACTGTAACAAGGAAATCTTGGATACAGTTAGTGTAAGATCAGCAATGTCTATTTCTGAGGCACAATTATGACTCTTTTAGTAACTACAGAACTGATGTAAAGGCAAATGCATTATTATGGCTGACACAAAGGATTGTCTGAGTTAATTATACATCATCACACTTCGCTTCATCGCTGCACAATGAGATCTCTGAGTCAGGAAAGGCAGAAAAAAAAAATCCCAAATGAATAAATTAGAAGCTCTGCTCTTCAGACATGAACCCCTAAATCTCCGTTTATATTTTTGTTTTGCTGTTTTTCAGATAAATGTCTAGAGAGGCACATTTTATACAGTGAATGGGAAACACTACAAAATAGCAGCATTTCAGACTGAATGCTACACTTCTCCCAAGCTTAAAACCTCAGCAGTTCCTCTACCAGACGAACTCATAGAAGGATTCCTGGAAATAGGAACAGGTAGAAATAGTTGGGCTATCGCTAGAATAGGTTTTACTAACTACTCCAGAAATAGTCTCATTTATACATTTTATCCTAATTATACGAAGCAGACAGTACATTTCCTTAACTAAACTCCATATGAGGATTTCCTGCAGAATGAAAAATGAGCTTTGGCATGTATTGGCTCTCGGGATTATACTGAAGAATCATGTTTACGTTAAGAAAATTACTATAATATAGGAAAGTGATTTAATTAATGTATAATTTTTTTTTCATGGTTCCATTGAGAGGCTACATTTTTTTCAGAACCATTGTGATTTCTGTTCTGTTCTGTTAGGAATCACAAGTCCATATGGATTCTATGAAACGACATAGGCAGAGTGTTTAGCTGTCAACAGTGGCTGGATTATCCAAAAACACACCAAGTTATAATCTCATATTTGTCATTTAGGTCTTGTATTCAATAATGTGTTTAAGAGGATCTAGGAATCTTCTTGATTATCTTCAGTAGATTGTAACTCAACTGTTGTTGGACCTTCATAAAGGATTACAGTTCCTTATCTTGTGCTAATTTTTGGTCTTTCTTAAATTTAAAGGGATATCTTCCCTAAGGCTTTCATCATCATCCATTTTCTGGATCCCACCTTGTATATTGAAGCAATAATTAATTTTGCTGGTTAGCGTTTGGTTTTATCCACATTATAAAATAACTTGCCTTCATCCTTATGACTTTAGATTTTCTTTAACTTTTTAACTCATCTTCCCAAACATCATATGATGTCAAGTAGCCACGGAAGAATGACAGCTCTCTGCCTACCACTAAATTAAGGTTTAAAACATTTTTTTTTCTCAAACCCATGCCCCAGGTTACTGACCCATTAAATAAGATGGTAACAGAGACCAATGGAAGACTGATTAGCAATACATGTGTCAAATCCTACTTCCCTTTAGAGTTTCTTAGAAAAAAAAAGAACCTGTAAGATCTAAAAAGAGAGAGAATTATTTTCTCTAATGATATGAAATGCCCTGTATCAGATAAACCACATCATCAAGAGAGAATAAAGCTTTCAATATTCCCATAATGCTGCCAGCTACTTCTTTTCCTCAAACCCTCTAAATATGCTAAATCCAGAAAAAAAAAACAACTAAATTAAAGCAGCTGGTGTGAAAGAAAGACACAAAACTCACATATATAAAATGTATAACATTTTGAACTATATAAAAGAATAAAGCACACACACATATATATATATAATATATTATATATGTTATATAAGCAGTCAGAAACTGTGGCTTTGGAGATGGGTTTAATACATGATTTTTCAAAAGCCGTATATTTTTGGAGCATTAGACGTTAAGATGCCAACAAATGACAGTTCTCAAATATTAGTAATCCTCTTTGTAAGGCTCTTTTTAATAAATGAATTTGGGTTTTACAGCGGCACTGCCGGGGAAAACAGATTCTATGTGCCTGAATTCTCTCTTTACTGCAGGATGTATCTGGGAGATGAGAGCATGTGATGATGATGATGGTGGTGTGTGTGGAGGGGGAGGAGGGGGGTTAACGAGGACCGTTGCCAATCTCTGATATGTCTGTCTGCTGATGGACAAATTCCGTGCCTCATTAGGAGAACTCCAGGGGGTGGGGAATTGATGATCTTGTTCTACCTGACATTTTTTTTTTTTCTATCTATGATAATGCTAAGTATCTGTTAACCATTTGTTTCCTCAAGGAGAATGCTGTTAATAGAATGTGTGATAGTTCTGCAGGTCTGTAAGTGAACTAATTGAATGCACCAGTGCTACCACTGATCACAGGGCGCAGCCTAATCTCTGTGCATACTGTAAGTTGTATATTACCTCTATAACAATCCACTGTTCCTGAATGCAGAAGTGACATCTGTTTCATACAGTCTGAGCTCCACACGTGCTTTATAAGTAAGATGGTTTTGCTCATTGACAAGAAACTAATATTGAAATTTCAGGTTCCAGACAGAAATACAACTTTAGTATGATACTTACCAAGCGGACCAACTTCTCAAGCTGGAGGTATAAAACAATAGAATATTCAAACAGAAACACCTGGAGTCCTTCTCCTAGATTTCACAATTTATGTAATTCAGATTTTACATCGCAATTTTCATTGTTGATTTGTCTTTGTATCTCTCTAATGGAAACTTTAAGGGATGAATACATAATGACATGGGCTGTGTACCGTCTGTATTAGCGTTGTTTTTAATTTTGCCATGTCTCATGAGGTCACTGTTCCATTCTCATTACAAAATACAAGAAAGCACCTATAGGGCAATTACCCTCCCATAATAAAAAGTGTTGAGGTCATGGTTTGTCTAAAGGAGTTTGGATTAACATCTCTGGGAGTTTAGCCAGGTCTTAACAGTCCAAAATATATTGTAACGCATGCAAAAAGATAAAATACCATTGCATCTTGCAAGCATATTTTCTTGTCTAAGTAGATAATCTGAATATATGTATTAATACTTATGCATAGTCTACTACATTAAGAATGAATTATATTGCCTTTTATTCTATAACTGTGTCTTTTATTTTTAAAGGAACAGTTGGATACTAATACTTATAGATAGCAGAAGGCACATTAAAACAAAGCACATGGTTATGATCATTTAAGCTCCTCCTTGTATTCAAGCCAACACCCACAAATCCATATACACTGACATCATACACTGATATGCTCAAAATAAGTCTCCTGCCCAAAATGTAAAACAAATATATATTATTCATCCCAGTGTGGGATAAAATGTCAATTATAACTTTAATTATTTGGCAATTTGTTATTTAGGATAATGTTTCAGCAAATAAGGGAGAGTTGTGGATTGTCACAGAAAGAAGTGAGTTTGCTGTGTCTTTGCTCTTAAATTAGAATGATCTCATAACTCACCAGTGACTGCAAAAGGCTGCAGCATCCTATTTAAATATCCCATCCATCAAATATCAGACTCGGTCCTTCTGTCTGTGGTGTCTTTGTAGAGGACTGATTGATTACTTAGGTTGCAATGACCAGAGGCAACAAGCATTTCATGACAGCTAATGACCAGTTGGAAGAATTAAAGGATTAGTATGTTTCAGTTGATTTAAGGAAAAACAAAACAAATGATTAAAATAAAAAGAAGGAGAAGAATTTGGCCTTAAAATTGCTGCGGAATCGCTGTTTTCTTGCACTCCACTCTGCTGAGCGTTTTTTCTTAAGGTTTAAGTATTCTCTGGAAGCAAACGAAAGACTTAGTTTGCAATTGGATTTGTGTCTGTTTTCATTTAGTATCTGTATGCACAAATGATCATTTATTCTCTGGCCTTTCTTACCACTCAACAGAAGAAAGAAGCACCCATTAACATATAATATCACCACCCCCCCACCCCCCCCTCTATAGTTGTATGGTCTATGGGTCTATGCCAGGCAAAGTTCATGGAAATTAAAAATTGGTCTCTGGCTTAACATCTCTCGTCTGCAGCAGAACAAGTAACTTTTAGGGCATCTAAAGGTTGGTCCAGGTCAAGAAGGGAGTCAGTTCATCTACTTATACCTTGTATATGTTTTATGGAGAATAAATTTCCCAAATACCAGAATGTTAGGCATTACAGGTATATGCTCAAATTGTGGACTTATTGCTACTGATGAATAAAAACACTTTACAATCACTTATAATGCTAACAGTCTGGATGATAATAGATATTGGGGGACATGACATGATTATGACTAATGTTCAGCTCACAGCAACCACCATGACAACATCAATTCACTACTGAAAAGTGATTCCATAACACCCCATTCCCACATCACAGTGTTTCTGTTAAATGACACAATGAAGCCATTTCCAAATTCATTTTAACTCACTTAAGTGGACGCTCATTATTCCAGCCGTGAATAAAAAATAAATCAGTTTCTCAAAGCTTAACTCTCTGGGTCTATTTGAAAAATCACAAGATGGTTCCATTTCTTGCTTTAAATCCAAGGGGATGCTGGGGGTGCATAAGCTACAAGCTATCCCTCTATTTTTAACAGACACTGCTGTCCACATACTGTAGGGAAGCGAATGTGATTAACTATAGTAGAGCCATACGATGAGGAACGTCTTCATGAATAATGTTAATTAGTGAACAGACGCAGCTACACTACTTTTCCATTGTTTGTTTTAAAACTAATGAAAGTAGGATTAAATGAGATGTGGGACCTTTCATATTCTTGTGCAGTCATGCACTTTATCAGGCCGGTACATATACAAGCAAAACTAAAATAAAGGCAGACTTGGTAGAGAAGGAAAGTTCATATGCCTCAGATTTCCAGGAATCGTTTCCAAATATTAGAGTAATTGTGCAAGCTTAGCATTATTCAGCCACAGCAATTAACCTTTCCAGTTGTGTAACAAGCGGACCTTGGTGGGTT
>WMED01016127.1:0-13413 GCA_019650415.1 Pipa parva
AGTCTGTGCGAAGTGAGGTGAAGGATCCGGAGCTCACTTCACACTATGGTGAATTCCCCCATAGTCCTAAAATGAATAGGACGGACAATATTAGCAAGGGAAGTGACTGTTATTGGTAAGCACCATACATGGCATTAGAATTCTATTTCTCTGGGATATGAAATTGTACGCTGTAGTTAAGTGTACTTAGTTGGCCTTTCAGACAAGACTCATAATTGAATTTATATTATATACTTTGCCCTTTTGTGAAACACTTGAATTATTTACTCTATTTAAGTATCACTAAATAGGAAATAGATCTCAATTATATATCAGCTTTATGGGAACATTACCAGCTGTTTCAGATACAGCCAGGCAATTGTCATGTAAAATTGATGTTTGTTTACTTGCTATTCTTTTTAGGATATGTGCAAATGTAGCACAATCGAATGTACATGCCAAAGGCTTTGCAGGTGTTGCTCCTACCAGATGGCGTTGAAATGAACTGCTGTGCAGTGCTGCATTTTGCTTAATGCATCGGGAGAAAGAACTTTCTTAACCAGGAAATTCAATCTGTGGTCCTACAGCTGTTGCTGGACTACAAATCCCAGTATCTGATGAGAGGGCATGCTGGGAAGTATAGTACAGCAACATCTGGAGAGCGGCTGGATAAGCATCCCTCTTCAGGGCAGCACAATGTTCATTTTTCAATGGGTTGCTCATTTTGAAGTCACCACAGTGATATAGCTAAATTTGTCAAATTCTCCTGCAAGAAAACATCCCATATATGCATTTATGATGCATATTTTCATTTTATCCTGGTAGTAGTGCAATAAAGAAGAACTAAAGCTTGTCTTATCTAGGGGTTATTCTTAAGTGGGAAGGGGGAAAACTTTCAGCCAATAAGGGTTTTACTCTCCAGCACAACTTTCTGCTCATTCTATCAAGCCATTATCTTCTTCTTTGCCAAGTACTGTGATGCTCCTCACTCCCTACTTCTTGTTACAAGAACTCACTGAAATGAGCATGTGCAGAAGCACTTTTACATTGTAGTCTGCACTCAGTGAGTTTGAACTGGAAATAATAAGTAAATAGGACAGCACTTCCCAGAGAGGAACATATCAGCTTGATAATGAGTGCAGCAGGTGGTTCTGGGGATTAAAGCCCCTTCTGATAAGTATTTTTTACCCTCCCCCTTAATAATCACCCCTAGATAAAACAAGCTTTAATTCCCCTTTAAAAGGAAACCATACTTGTATAATCATTATACCTGTATTATCATAAGTTTTTCTAAATACATACATTAGAACACTGAATACAACTTTGATAGCTGTAAGCGCTTAGTTACTGTGTAAAAAAGTAATATTGATAATACAGTCATACTTTCCTATTGTAATAGAAAGCATTTCATGCAACATGTGTTAACCCCACCCCGTTAACCCTACGAGGTCATCTTTTTTGCACCTGTTTATGCAATGGCTAATTAAAACTGAACAATTCAGTAAAGGCAGGTGTTCTGACTGTAAGGACAGTGGTATCTACAGCATCCAGATCAACACATCACAAAATGATGCAGTTACTTACATTCAAGTACTTTTAACTCTTAATAATTATATATATGGGGGATATTTATTAAAGTTGAATCAAAATTCAAGTGATTTATCACTATTGATTTTGCACTAAACAGTGCTTAAAATATCATTTTTGCCGATATCAATATTTATAAATTTCTTTAAGACAATTTGTATCATCAAAAAATGTTTGCCAGGTTGAGGGTGGCAAAAACCCATTAGTCCCTGTTGAGATTCTCATGCAACTTTTACTAAGTCAATCAACAACTCATTAAACACAGTGTAAAGTGTGGCAGCTTTAATGCATCAATATTTATTGCTATTGATGCTATTCAACACTGGTAAATTTTATTCACCCCCTATATAAATCGGGTCACAAGTACAGTGATAAGGCGGCGAATAGAGACAAAATGGATCAAGTAGGTTAAAATGACCTTTATAAATATCCCCCAAGTGAAGTTTTCTAATAAGATTCTATTTTGGAAAATATTGTAAAAATGATTCTATCATTTGTAATATTAATTGAGTTAATTATGTGAGTAATTCAATGGTAATGTTATTTTTTGTTGAATATTAAATTAGGATGGTATCACAGAAAGGCAAACAAGAATATATATTTGCTGTCACATACAGACAGGAGATTTAATCACTGTGAAAGAAGCACAATACCTGTATTTTTACATGCAAACTTTGTCTTAGCATCACACTGACGGAGAGTTCCATTGCAACCCTTCTCATCGCTGCCATCTTCACAGTCCTTTTCTCCGTCACAAAGCCATAGCTCGGGAATGCAGTTTCCATCCGGATGGCACTGAAATTGTTTAGCCTCACAAGATCCAGAGATAGGAGGTGCTGATAACAAATAAGGTCATTTTTATTTTTTAAATACAGCCATGGAACAAATCAACAACTGCCAAATCTCAGCAAGAAATCCTATCTGAAGAGGGAAACTAGATTGTTAGCTCTATGGGGCAGGGACTGAGGTGGATGATGAATCTCTGTAAAGCGCTGTGCAGAACTAGATAAATACAATACGATGCAAAATACAAAAATCTGTTTTAAAGCATTTTCATCTGTTACGGGGATTACGGGCTTGTATAGAATCACTTGACCATGACTTTAGAAAAAAATCAGAGGCTTAGCAATAAAGAAAGGGAAAATAAAATATTGCCTGTAATAAAGCTTAGTAAGTGTCTCATTTGTCTTTTATTCTAACTGTTATTATTTAATTCAGAAGGAAATTAAAAGTCAACGAGGAGTTCCAAGTCCATGAAAAAGCATAAGACTGCAGACTGAGCGTTTTATACAGGTCATAGAACTTTGGGGCACGGTAACTGATCATAGCCTTAACATGCGATTAAAAGGGGAATGCTATGTTTTATAATAAAGTTCATAATAAAGATTTAATAAGGGGCTTATTCATAAAAATCCCGTATTTGGCTGTCGAAGTGAATTTGCATCATTTCAGATGTCTGCATCCTGATAGTCGCAAATTCACTTCTCCTTATTCCCTATACATCCAGAATATTTTCTCTCTATGGTTGCTTTCTCTGTATTGTTCTGTTTATTTATTTTTCAATGTGTGTTTCATTTTGGCTGTATATTTTTTTTCTGTCTATTTATCCTCTTTTTTTCAATTTGTCACTCTATATTTTGGGAGCAGGGTCACCTGGGTTCTACAAAGTAACTA
This sequence comes from Pipa parva, assembly GCA_019650415.1. Classification (NCBI taxonomy): domain Eukaryota; kingdom Metazoa; phylum Chordata; class Amphibia; order Anura; family Pipidae; genus Pipa; species Pipa parva. The sequence continues at coordinate 3,241 of WMED01016127.1, forward strand.
CATGGGCTTAAGGGGGAGGAGTTGAATTCAGTATGTTTCATTAAGGTTAAAATGGCAAATTGTGACATTAGAACATGCCATTTATAAGATTATAGATTAAAGGAAGTCCTATAATGACTCTTGTTTTTTTATGTGACAGATAAAGGACAATTTACTCTTTTTATAATTTATTCTAAGATTAAAAGTCACCAAGGAGATCCATGACCATATTAAAGTATAAGGATGCAGCCTGAGTTATGAAACTGTAAGATGACTTTTATTATCTTTAAAGATTACAGGAGAGGGTACATTACCTCTCATTATACTATATTATAGTTCCATAAATAGATACATTTTATTTTATTATATTATAATATCATAAATACAAGGCAAGTTTAAGCCAAAAATAGAAATGTATAAAAATAAGCATTTCATAACAAGGAAACAGATACTGTATGTTATTAGTGCTGCACATATATACCTACTGTGCATATACTGTATGTACTACTTGGTGCAAAGGAAGGAGTATATGCTATAACTTTTTGAAAAATCAATTGTCAGGTCAGAAATAAAAAGTAATATCAATCACTTAATGCAATGTTTTAACAGTATTTCACTTAATACTTTTGGACTTCAGGTTTCTACAGAACAACACAACAGCAAAGCCTAAAGATTTGTGTTATAACACTTCTAATAAATTAGAGAAGGATATATAGAAATGTTCTACAAACAAACTGAACAAGGAAGCAATAAACTATCATATACCTTTGCAGTCTTAGTAACAAAAGAATGAGTTCAATGTTATGGAGTGATTTATGAATCTATCTGAAGAATTCAACCACTTAAGATGGCTGTTATGGAGATGTAACTGAAAGTTTGATAACGGAAAGATATACTAAAACCCAAGCAAAATATTATTTTTCTACTGACCTACATTGCAAAGTTTAATGATACTGCATTTTATATATCTTACTCTACAGTACTGTTGCAGTATAAAATTGTTGGGTAGTGTAGACATAATGTCTGCTTTTATATTCCACCGTCCTTTGCTTTAATATTACTTTAACATAATGTTTTATAAGTATAGAGATTCCTTGAGTATAATCTAATAAATACACAAACCACCCAGTACAACAACCACTGCTAATCAGAAATTGTGTCATTGCTAACATTGTCTGGTTCAGTGTAACCTAGCATCACTTTATACATTAAATTATATAAATAAATACCTACTTACATGCACATATACAGACATAGTTTAGTTCCTGCTTCTCAGGAAAATATGTTTACAGCACATAAGTATTACTCCAGTGTAAATCAAGCATATATACAGTATATATATATTTACTTTTGGAGAAGTGGATAGAGATAACTGTGGGTTTACTTTATTTTTTTAATTTCAAGTTATCAAACTCTGTTAAATAAAAGGAATATAAATTCTGAGAGTGCTCAGCTGCTCTAATTTAAAGCTCATCGTCAGTTTTATACAGTGACATTTCCATTCCTTGTTAATTGTAGTTTGAAATATAACTGCAATATTACACATGTTCAGCAATAACCTCAAATGAAATTAGCTCAGAGGGCAACTGATTCCTCCTTAGCAGTCAGGTAAATTTCATGAGCACATTGACTGACATAAAGGGTTGACTATATTCAGTACATCCACAGCTGGACTCTAAAGGGAAAATGTAGTAATAAATTATATATGATATGATGCATCTTCTCTTTTATTAAACGAGTAATTTCACATGAATAATGTTCATATCAATTACTCACAGTTGGGTTATTATAACAGTATGATTTATTGTCTTTGATGTCAGAAATGAATGAAGAGATTACATGAACCCCTAAACAGCCTGTGATTAAGTACATACAGTACATCATCCCTATGAAGTTTTATTGGTCCCACATGATTTCCTCGTGGTGTATCATGAATGGGTAAATGTATCAAATGGTGTCATTGCAAGAGTAAAAAATAAAAATGATATAGTATAACATTAATAATGTGCACTTTAGAATAACTTTAATTTTTTTGTTAAAAAGGACATAAACAGGAATTGCTAACATATTTTAAACAAATCAGTCTTTACTTTAAGAAAATGCAAATAAGAATTGATAAAACACAAAGATAGCTGTCTCTCTATGGCCTGGTTTCAGTCAGACGTTCCTTCTATTTGTTAAAATTGGTCTTATACTGTAGGTTTTCCAAGTTTCAGCAACATTTTGCTTGGTCTTAAACACTGATATTTACAAATAAAAGGAAACATAGATGTAATTTGAGCTAAAATGGATGCAAATTGACTAATACTTTGGGCGAAATTTATTAAACTCGGAAAGACCGCTCTTGGTCTTGTTCTCACAAGATTTTTATGATTATTCGATCTAAAGTTTTTCGATCTCAATTTTTTAAAGGATGGAAAGGTATCCATACTTTACATTAGTAGTATGGCTACCTATTTATTGAAAAATCGAGATAAAAAAATCTAAAAAAAAAATCTCACAAGAACAAAGCTAGATCTTGCACGATAAACTCAAAGACTGAGAACAGTCTTTCCAAGTTTAATAAATTTAACCTTTGACTTAAATGAAAGCAATATGGTTAACTTTAAAGTCTTTTGATACATTTCCCCCAGAGTCTTTGAAATGGGTCTAGTTAAACCCTTGGGAAGCCTGTAGCTAAGTTATTGAATAGATAGTTTCTCAGTATACTCCAATATTAATGTGCTTCTGCTCATTGTTCTCTCATCAGTTACCCAATATACAGTATTTATAACAAGAATGAAGGTAAAACATTTATTATATTTCTTGTCATTACTACATGCCCTTTATGACATCACTGTGAATACACATTCACTGCAGGAACAACAAAGAAGTAAGACTAGGCAAAGCATGTAGACTCTCAATCAATATATTAGTGAACGTTTTACACTTCGGGTCTTTGATATATTGTGGTTTATCCAAACCATTCTTTGTCCACTGGTTTATTTTTTATACACTCTAATCAACTGAAACTCCACAAATAATTTATTATTTCAGATAATTATCTAGGTACAAATGCAAGTGACCAGAAACAATATATTTAAAAGCCAAGAGTCTGGTTACAAATCAATATGTCTGAAATATGCAGTTATCATCCTAAAATTTTCTAAGTAATCCTATATTTATCTCCATACATAGCACTGTATCATTTTGTTTTTGGTTATTCTGTCTGAAGATAAACATTTTTCATAAAATTACTACTTGTATATTTGCACTGGACTTATGTGCATTTATGTAAAACATTGTGACGCTAAACACCCCAAGCTGCAGTGATGATAACAATGCTTACTACCTCGTGGCCTGCGACATGCTAGGAGGCTTTTTCCTTCTCATTGACCAAAGGCACACTGGACATGTAACCACTAGCAGAAAAATCAAAACACCTTGCTATGCCTCTAGATGCAGTTCACTGCAACATAACACCTATAGCACATTTTTGTATGTGAAACTGCAGCAAAAATATTTTGTCATGGTCAACTCATTGACCAATGCTTGTGCTAGTGTACCATTGCCCTTGTACTATTGCCCTTATGAAGACAACCTGTATTAATGTCATATAATCAGACACCTCTTGTTGCATTGGTAAAGAAGAAGCAAAGCAAATCATGTTCTGTTCATGCACAATCTCAGAATTAGGTTCACCATATTGATTATTCTAATCTACTTAATGATCACTGCTTTAACACACAAATGAAATGTGTGATTTATTTATTTATTTTGGTTTGGTTTTTTTAAGATAAGCCTTTCGGCTTGTTCATCTGCTTCACCAACAAAATGAATAAGGTAAAGTTTGCAGAAACAATGGGAAGTGAAAGGGAGCAGTCTGGGAAAAAAATAGAAATGATGAACAATAGCTTGTTATAGATATCACAAAGACCACTGACTACTATGCCTTAAGCCAATTAAAACCAATTTTCAGCCATATTCTGCTGCATGACTGAACTAAAATGGCGGGAGGCAAACGTTCTCAAAGTCAAGCACATGGGATACTTCTACCCTAGCTCACAGCTGGAGCAAATGGTTAAATCACTTCAAACATTTTCTCTAAGCAATTGATATAAAGCATGATAAAAGAAAATTGTCCTTTTAAACTTCACATGCTAAGCTGCCCAATGAACAAATGTGCACTAACCAACTATTGTTCAAAAAATGTAATCATATTTTTGTCTTAAACAACTTATTATAAATAAGAATTACAAGTTCAGAATTATAAAACTGCCACAAGAGTCTATGGACACAACTGTCACATGATTAAGGGTACTGCCTCTATATGTGTTGACTATAATTGAGATGCAGTTTAGTACATTGATTCTCAGACCTAACCCTGGAATCTATTGCATGTTTAATAGAATATAACCAGACTGATGAGTCAGTTATTTACATTCATTTATCATTCTTCTCTTTCATTGCAAAAGTAATCCATGAGAAGGTACATGTATTAGCAGTTAATAAAATGACTATAGATTGTAACCATATCTTTAAGGCGAGGTTCACACTAGAGTATTGTTTTAAAAAAATGATCTGGTGAAAATACGCTGAGAAAAAACGCCAGAGGAAATCCGTAGAGAACAATGCTAATGGAAGAAAAGTGTTCACACTAGCGTTCCATTCCTATTGAAACTAATCTAGTCTCATAAAATACGCCACGTTCCATGTGCTGAAAGAAATACCGCAGGCAGCGTTCTAGAGTAATACGCTCTCAATGGAACGCTAGTGTGAACACTTGTCTTCCATTAGCATTGTTCTCTACAGATTTTCTCTGGCCTTTTTTTTTCAAATACACTGTGCACAATTCGCTAGGGTGCACCGAGCCTTACCATGTTAAGGAGGATATTCGTCAAAGCCCGATTAGCAAACTTTACATTACTGACATTTTATTGCTGATTCTGACCCATTTATTTATTTATTTTTCTCTTTCACGGTAACAATAACAAAAAGAGAACCACATTAGAGATGGAAGAGATAGATAAATACCCTTAACAAAATACCCCAAAATGGCATAAAATGTCATGATGAAAATGAAAGTATATATATGTCCTTAGCTCTAATTAATCTATTGGACGTGAAGTGAACTGACCTGTCCTGGAACAATTTGCATGAGTTTCATCACTGAAGTCTCCACAGTCATTGTCACCATCACAGACCCAGTGTGCAGAAATACATCTTCCACTGGAACATCTGTACTGATCTCCAGTACAAGAGGAAGAACATCCTCTCTCATCACTACCATCCCCACAGTCATCATCTGTAAAAAGTGGAAGGATTCATTTGCATTCAACCGATGAGATACAAATTTACATACAGATTTAAACCTTTGCTATACACATGATTTACCCTGCCCTGTGTAGATGGTTTGTCACTGTCAGTGATAGGGGTGTCTGTCTAGTCTTTCCCTCGGGGGTTATTCAGTAAGGTGCAAAATTGACTGTCGAATTCGCAAACAGCGGATTCCCATAGCAAATCCGTGACAATTTCCCCCACTGTAAAGTCGCAACAATTTTTTAATGTTAAGATTGCGACAATTTTCCCATAATAAAGTCGTGAATGTGACAATTTTTCTTTATAAAGACACGACTGTGAAAGTAGCAGCCTATTGCGACTCTCTTTATCTGGCGAATTCACACCTATACGCAACAATTCGGACTTTAGTGAATAACCCCCTTAAAGTGTTTGCATATTGCCACTCCCTAGGTGTGTAGCAGAGATCTCCTATAGAATTTGAGGTTTGGATGGAGAGTGGCTTTTTGACCTTCTATCAAGAATGTGGCCATACTGCAAGTTGGAGAGGTTAGAGACAGATCTCTGTGAGGCAAAGGTAGCTCTGCACCCCTACCAGGAGCAAATTAGCTTAGGATCCCAGTGAGGTTTAGGATCCAGTAGACTCATTATAGGTGCTTCCCCTTGTAAGAAGCAGGAGCTGATCCAATGTCCCCATGGTAATGTCTGCTGCATTGTATCCATCACTGGTATCATCCCACTACCTCAGGCTGGTAAAGTATACATTGAAACTGATGTTGATATCTGTGTAACCTAACTGCTATGCTGTGAAATGAACTTAGATATTTTTACATTACGCAAATAAATGTTTCCACTGTTTAAACCCTGCGAAAAGTCCTTTGCATCCAGTTATTGTAATCGTTATTGTCCTATTACTAACTAAGAGACCTTTCCTTGTGAAGCTAAGCTATTTTTTTGGGACATGATTAAACTAATGCCTATTGAAATTTGGGTCTGCTGTCCCACAGAGGATGCTGCTGCTTAGAATGCATGGTAAGAGTTCAAAGTACTAGAAACACCAGAAAAAAAATTGCCTTATCGATTAGCAGTTATTTGTATGTGAGGCTTGTAAGGATTTACAAGACAAAATCAACAATATCAGCTGCATCTATAATTTAACAATCAATCCACATACCCTTTATATGCCATGAAAAGGTAAAGTTATCTGGCTTCCTCCTCCCCCCTACAGCCCACACGGGCAGGGATGGAGGAGAGGCAGATCATGGCATACAGGGCAGCCCACTTACAGTAATTGGCGGGAGGTCATCTTCCAATGGGATAAGACCAGCAGGCAATTCACTTGCTGGAGGAGGCGGACACAATATATATAATGGGCCCACCTACCTGGATGCCATATTCTGGACGTTAGCAGGAAAGAAAATTTCCCATCCTCCCTCCCTGGTTGTGATAGAGTGATATTACAGCAACAAAGATGTAACAGCAATTCTCAGTCAATGTAAATCAAAACAATTACATTTAAATGTTTTTAAAAAAAAAATGAAAAAAGAGTTTTTCATTTTCAGTGCTGAAATTCAAGTTGTGAAATTCCCAATAAAGCTGTGGCCAATTTTCCACCAATGTAGTTGTATGCGTTGTTATTTCTATAGTTATCTTAGCCAGTCAGGGACAGGGAAGGTCTGCCCACTAGTTTGCCATGGAGACATCTTGTTAGACATTGTTTATGCGATGACCGTTCACAAATTATCATCATTTCATTTACATTTGGACACTTGGATATTTCCATCTTCTGTTTCCATCTTTTTCATGCATTTAATTTGTTGTTTGAATGTTTTTGTGGTGATTTCAACTATTTTTTTAAAATTTATTTTGTTCTCTTTGAGTAGAAAAACATATTCACCTGCTAATATAAAGCTGTTATATATATAAATATATATTATATATTTCACTTACCTGAATCACAGTGCCATTTGCTGCTAATACACCGAGAATTCCCACACACAAACTGGGTCAACGGGTCACAGGTCTGATGCTCTGTCAAAAGAAAAATAGGAAAAAAGACATATATTTTAATGCATGCAGTAGGAAACACTGGTTGTTGTTATCTAATTGCATTTTATGTTGACCCAGGCTCTATAAAATATAGATATTTTCATTTTCATGAGAAAATATCAGATCATACCGAAGAATGCAATATTATAATAAATAGTTTAAAACTAAGGGGAATATGTACCAAGGTGGGTAAAGAAAATAAAGCATTTATTGCTGGCGGAATAATACCACTGCTCACTAGCAATAACAAATGCAAAAGGAGAAACACTGTTTGTTTCAGCTATTGTTAAATATATCTATAGGGATTTACTGACTTTTATATTGCTGCGAGGGAAATGCATAACGTAGTCAATTCCTCTTTCAGTGAGGGAAGAGGTGAATCCTTTTTAGTCTACTTAGAGACAAAGCCACGGTCATAGTTCATTATAGAAATAAGAGCACAGCTAGGATAAATAGAAGGGCAGTCTTGAGCTCCATTGTGGAGAGAGTGGGTTTAGTACTCCTAGGGGCGGGGTGTTCTTATTTAAGACATGTCAGTCAGGTTATAAGTGATATCCTAGGCCTCTTCAGAGATCACTAAAAAAGTGGACATTTCTCTCTCAAAGAATACCTGAATTGGAGAATACATTAACCCCTCCCTTGCTGGTGAAAATTACACTGTCTGAAACTGTTTGCAATTTGTAAGAGTCTGCACAAAGCTATTCAATTTCTCTGCTATTTTAAGCGTTGATTGGTTATAAATAAACTGTTTATTTCTATGTTCCACAAGAATTTCTGGTGCCTAGATCTATTATTTGTTAACTGCTGTCCTCACATGTATTAGTAGAAGCTCACACTTGTGATATATCTCTACTGGTAGTCAAAATAGTGCTGTGTATCTCTTATTTTTTAAATAATAAAATGTTTTATATTGTAGTTGACTGTGTAAAGGAAATTTCCCATAGACAATGAAACACTTTCTGTCTCTTGGGAAGAACTGCAACATTGCAGGACCTGTGTCAAGTGTGGGGACTTGAAACATGAACACTGAAGTGATATAGCAGTAAAGTGCAGAGATGTGTAATTTGAAATGCAAAGGAAACACACACAGGGATCCATGAGACTGGATGTCACTAAAGCAGCGGTTCTCAACCTGTGGGTTGTGACCCCTTTGGGGGTCAAACAATGCTCTCACAGGGGTTGCGAACAATGTTGTGAAGCCGGTAGTGAGTGCAAGTCCCTTTATATAAGGGTTCCTGCATGGTGATGTTGGGCCCAAATGTCATCATGTGACACGCGTACGTGAGGATGTTTCACCCAAATGTCATCACGTGACACACAACGCGATGATGTCAGAACCAAAAGTCAGCGTGTGATGTCAGAGCAGGGGGTCGGGTCTCAACTAGGTTGAGAACTGCTGCACTAAAGAAACTGGAGTACCCAGAGACCATTACACCTCTAGAGGCACTGAGGCATACTGTAAACAGGAACAACAGGAGCAAATGCAGGAAAAGTGCGAAACAGAAGTATAGTGGATTCTCCTTATTACAGTGGGGTTGGCATGGGATAACATCAAGGCACAAAGTCTAAGGATGGCCATGTCTTCACCTTCAAACCCCCACAAGGATGTACTGGGCTTTGCAGCAGGCACCTCCCAGGTTGCAGCCATCAGGTTAACCCCCACTAGTGGCAGCTGGTTGAAACACAGGTGGATACAGGAACTGCAGAACTACCACTGAATGAATCTCATGGAGTGAAGAGGCAGCTGGAAGAAACACTTGAAACACTGGAGGATAACCAGAAGTGCAGAACAACACCTCACTAGGTCAAATGGAGTGAAGTGTACCTTTAAGAGCAGAGAAGCCAGACCAAACACTGGAGCTTTAAGAATAAATGGTACAAAGCAGATAGCCCAGCAGACTGAGTAGAACAGCTGACACTCCGGGGTCTGCAGAGAAACTAAAGCTGAAATAGGACTTGAGAAGGCACAAGCAGTTCAGTGATGAAACCAGAAGCTGACCTGAAGATATTCCAGCAGGATGGGGTGAAGAGCTGACATTCCAGGGTCCACAGAGGAGATGAAGCTGAAACAGAAACTTCTGAGAAGGCACAAGCAGTATAACAGCGAAACAGTTGCAAAAACTGAAAGTATATGACATTAACGCTAGAGCACTCTTTCACAGTTTCACTGCTTCTTTTGAATTTGGTGTCACTGATGTCATGTGTGAAGTCATCAGTTCTGGATTGGCTGGCAACCTGGAAGCCCAACGAGTAGCACTCTCCCCAGTGCTAGCCTACAATCAGAAGCCGGCAGTACATGAGTGGTGCGGCTTCAAGGTAAGCTCTGTTCCTGATGCTTTCATCACAGATAAAGCCTTTTCATGCAATTCAGTTCTTGGGACTAAAATACTGGATCAGTACCAATCACATATCACATATTGTTTGTTCCAACAAATACAGATAAGGAAAATATAAATGTAGCATCTAACATACAATGTAAGTTGGCCTTTTGTGTGTTATGTGATATATCAAGTAGCTCCACCTAAAAATCAAATGTCAGGATTTTTGGGTAAATATGCTGCTAAAAATGAAAGCAAATAAATTATCCTCCATCCACAAGAAACATGGTTATTTTTGGTGTAAACAGTCTGATTAATCTTTCTTAATACCAACCATTTTTTTTTCTGTGAAGACAATAAAAGGAGATAGACAATTCCAGAGCCTGATTAATGGTCATTCATTATCTATTCCATATTATATTTAAAACTATACTTAACAAAGGTGTCTCTACCTTAAAAAAAAAAGCATCTATCCAAGAGGTGTGCTTATTGGCAATGAGACAGGGTACAATGCAGAGTGAGGGATATATATATATATATATATATATAT
>WMED01016130.1:0-10580 GCA_019650415.1 Pipa parva
ATAAGAAGTGACAAAATCTTTAACAGCGGTGAGTATTACAATATTCTTCATTCCTTCAGTATTTAATATAACTTTAAAAATAAATTGTAGGTATATATTCAGCACAAATAAAATTACTTTTAGGGTTTTTTACATCATAAAAACACTATCCCTTTAACAAGTGTATCCTGAAAGCCTAGGGGAGGAGTTTCAAGCTACAGATTGGATGATATGTTTGTTTAGCATTGTTTACAGATTGTCGCATGGAGGATACAATTACAATTGGCAAAGCCATTCCAGGTCAGTGGAAGAGAACCTTTAACAATAGGATGCAGTAAAGGACTTCTACAAATAATCTACTGTACAATGATGTAAGCAAAGGCAACCAGTGGAAAATCTGTTAGCTATTAATACGAATAAAATTATGGCAGGTAAGCGGGAAGACGCACACACACGCAAAGATTTATTCATAATTTTTTTTTTTTAAAAGTTCCCCCGGAAAAGAAATGGGGAACAGAAGTGACAAATAGGCTGGCCAGAGTCAACATTCTAAACACTTGACTTATTTTAACCCGACATGGTAACAGGTTACTGTTTATGCTTATATATATATATATATATATATATATATATATATATATATATATATATTGTGTTGAAACAGAAACAATAGACCTTTAGGGTAGGTTCAAACTGGCGTTTTTCTGCACGGCATACAATATGCCCCGCATAAAAACAAAATATGCTGTCAGTGTTAACCTATCGAATTACCTGGTTCCAGACATACCAGCATATGATGCGCATACGCTGTGTCTGGAATGCTGGCAGTCGCATTTTGTGCCGGCGTATTACACCATACACAAAATGCAGCCAGATAGCTAGAGCCATGAACGCCGGGGGAGCGTTCACTCTGTCGCTGGTAAGTACAATAGAAAAATATGCTGGAATTTATTTTTTTTCACACAAGCGTATTATGCGCAGCACTTAATAAGCTAGTGTGAACTGAGTCTTACTGGTAAGCACCCCATTAGGATTGACTTTGCGTCATCATAGCTATAACATATGGAGAATCAGCTGAGCATGCACAGTATAATTTGTATCCAGAGCTTAGCCTTCAGTAAGTCATACAACAGATCATGAACAGTATAGGGCAGTGTGGTCATATTTTAAATGGATTAGTGCTGCTTATCTGCTCAATCACATTACAGGGGACAGAACTTATGATGTCACAGGTAAAGATATGCAGGGCACCCTATGACAAATGTATTCATTTGTTGAATAAAAAGCATATTAACTGGAAACTTGTAAATGTGTGGGCAATAAAAGCTGCATGTGGCCAACTCATTACATCGGTCAACAAAACAATCATAGATAACCAAACTGATTTGTGTCTGGCTATGGCCACCAACCCCAATGCTGCTAATAGCAGTCTGCTGCTCCCATGGAGTGCATTGGGAGTAGCATGTCTTCCAATGCACTCCTCTGTCCTGCCAGCCTCTTAAATGGATGACCGTCCCCATCATGGTGGCATCCACCATTCAGCCCCATCATAATGTAATGTGTTGTACTTCCAGTCAGGCAACCACCCGCATTGGAAAAATTTTTGTGGACGCCTATGCGTTTGCCATCCGTAAAGCAGATTATTCAGAGAGAGAGCTCAGCCTGTAACCAGACTGAATTTTGGTTGACCTCTATGTCCAAATATTTCAACTGATCAAGTAGCAACAATAAGTAATTGTATGGTAGTATGTGAAGTCTTGATTGGTCCCAGAAGCTATGTCATACCAGCAAGGGGGACACATTGATTTTGAATTTTCTTTATATATATATATATATATATATATATATATACACACACACACACACACATACACACATACACACACACACATATAAAGGATAATATTTCCACAACTTGGCACTGTTGATTTAACTTTATTATGATAGCTCTCTATCTATAGTCTATATTTGAGTGCACAGTTAATAAAACTGGAAACTCCTCTGTATTCAATTAAGGTTCTATGGGAGTAAGCACCCTCAGTAAGTACAGGAAGAGAAAACAATAAATAAGAATATGTTAAATAGAGCCTGGGGACCTACTGCAGGCATGAGAAAAAAACACTGCATTGTACTATCAGAATAAATTGTATTGTGCTTAAGAAAACATGGAAAGGTGCACAGCGCCATTCAGACAACATAATCATAGCTGAAGACTAATTGATATGCACCACACATTGCACAAAAAAATGTCATTTCTCCAGAGAACAGTGCAAAACCATACATTCAGGTAATGGCAACGTAAATACAACAAGCTAAAAAGAAAAGAATTAAAAGCACAAACACATCACAATATGAGTCTACAAAGCTCATAAACAAGTCAGGATATGCTTATAGGACAGTGGTTCTTAACCGGGGTTCGGTGAGTCGGTCTCAGGAGTTCGGCGGAGCCTCCGACACGGAGGTCAAGTGATTTATCACTAAAGAAGGGTTCAGTGAATGTGCATATGAAACTGGTGGGTTCGTTACCTCAAACAAGGTTAAGAACCACTGTTATAGGAATAATACAGCTGCAAGTGATCAGGAAAGTTAAAACATTCAATATAAATGAACTGTGATCCCCTAAAAGACAGTCAAACTAAAGCTTGGTTTACATATTAAGATCCAGAGCCTCAAAGACTAAAAAGCTGAACAGTCACAAAAAAGCTATGAATTTGCATCTATTCTCCACTTTTCCAAGTTTGGTTACTGAGCAAAGTCTGCAAAGTGGCAAATACACGACCAGTTTGGGCGACTGTGTGAGCTGCAAACTTACGGACCTCTTCATATCATTTTGTGTGCGCATCTACAGGTACTTCTACTATTGACTAAGATGCAGAGTGGTGCAAAGGTGCAAATACGGTTAGGTGAAGTGCTCCAAATTCACCTGTTTGACTTCGTTACTTCAGACTAGTGAATTGGGGGGTTGATAGCAGGGCTCCAGTGTTTCATAAGGTGACCATTCAATAGGAACAATGGCAACTGTGACTAAATGACAACATGACCTAGAGACAAGGTGACATAAAAATAGAATATTCACAGTATACAGTTAGTGGGATTGTGTGAGACAGACGGCACTGCCCTTCACTTGTCAAATTTGCCTCACTCCGCATGACTTCTCATCCTACTTCTATGCACCTGACTACACCACACTCTTTGATAAGTTTATTCTCTACTTAATCAATAGTGATAAGTGAATTTGCAACTATTTTGGTGATGTGACTCGAATTGTAACAAAGTGAATTTGCACTTTAGTCAATGAGGCTCCCAGTCTGTTGGCTGTCCATTCGAACAGCTAGATCAGGAGTCGGCAACCTTTACTATCAAAATAGCCATTTTGCCCCCAATTCCACTAAACAAAAATAGTCTAGAGAAAAACAGAAGAAAAGAAAAAATTAAAATTAAATTGATAAATAACCATTTTCTTTTTCTTTTGTCAATTAAGGCTGAAGGGAGCCACAACAAGGAGGCTGAAGAGCCGCATGTGGCTTCGAAGCCATGGGTTGCCTATCCCTCAACTAGATCATCTGTGACACAAAGTAGACAAAACTGGATGATCTTTCTAAATCTAAAAATTTTTAAATCACTCATTGGGGTATATGAGGCCTGGATTTACTATCCTGAGTGATTAAGGACTTGAACTAATTTTTATCACTCAGGATGATGGTTTAAAAAAATGCACCCAGATTGATTGTCTACTAATCTGCCTATGTCCATGAGCAAATTTCTCCATGTTCACCCTACCTAATGTTTTGCCTTCCATTTCTTTATATCCTTCAACGTAGTTAAAAGGCCTCTGTCACCATAAAGTGATTATGTATCATCTCAGTAGTCACACAAACAATTGTTATAAAGTAACTGACTTCTTTATTTTTGTAGCTTTGGATTTTCTTTTCTGGTGCTGATACCATATATTTTTCATCTATATATTAAAAATGCCCACCCACTGTGAATGTTTTTTTTAGTGCAGTTACAGATAGAAATATTTAATGGGCACTACAGTAATACAAACTGAAAGCAGAATGTATATAAGCAAGACTTGCTTCAGACTAAAGGGGGTTATTCACTAAGGTGTGAATTTGACTGTCGAATTCTCAAACATTGGATTCCCATAGCAAATCCGTGACAATTTTTAAAGTTGCGAATGCAACAATTTTCCATGGTAAAGTCGTGACAGTGACAATATTCTCATTATAAAGACACGACTTCGACAGTAACTGTCTATTGCGACAGTCTTTAGCTGGCGAATCACACCTATACTCACCAATTCAGACTTTAGTGAATAACTCCCTTAATCTACAAAAATAAAAAAAGCATTTGGGAATTTTCATTTACTTCATTTTACACACACAAGCGACTTATGTCTATGTAACAAGAGTCGGAATGCTCCAAAGAGCCGAATACGGCAAAGTGTACTGCTCCGATTTGCCATCTGACTTTGCCAGATCAACGTTGCAAAGCAGGGGGCTGATGGCAGGGCTCCAGCCTGCTGTAATGATAATGTACACTCGAAATGCAAAGAGAATATGGCGACCAAGTGACAACATAAAATAGGAATATGGTGACATAGAAGGGGATGCAATATTCACTTCATACAGTTAAACTGACATTGTAAAGATGAAATCACCTCATTTGATCAAATTCACATCACTAAGCGCTCACTACAGTTCAAATGGCAACATATGAAACAATGCCTGTCGGGGTTTGCTTCTTCACCAAGGGAATCTACCACCTAGTGAATAAGAAGTAGCCAACTGGGGCTTAACAGACATTTAGATTCCCTAAGGAGCAACCTAAAAGGTTTAGAGTGGTTGTTGAAAGATGTAGTTCCCAATTACAACAGAACATACATGCACATTTTTCATCTCTAGCTTGAAAATTAATGGATATGTCTTGTCTGCCTCACTTGCCAAATTTTAGTAGCAGTGTTTAACAGTCTTACACATTTCATTTTTTTTTTTTTTTTTTTTTACTTTTTCGAAGAAAGAAAATGTTCTGCTGTGGGATTCTGGTAGATTAAGTTTGCAGCATCTGTAGGGGTCATGATTTTGACATCTCTAATTTAAACTTTTAAATTGCAAGGCCCTTTAAAAAAAACCCCTTAATTACTGTTCTCACAGTAACCTTGCGCTTCAGTGTATAAAGGTACAAGAGAGATCACAGCACTCAAGTGATGGCAGCCTCTTAAATCCATTTCAAAAAGGGACGTGGGTGGGAACATAGGAGTGAAGGGTAGTAATTCTGGAACATCCACTTACTCAAAAGTGTTTATGGGGAGGATTGGTGCATTGTAGAAAAAAAAAAGCTCTTAATCTGTGATTCAGCCATGCATAGCCTATCAACTGAGCACAAATTTGCAGAGTAGCAATTAAATGCAAGGGGAGAAATTATTCAAGCATCTCAAATAACGTGTGCAATTTACTCTGGGAGTAGACAGAGATTGTCAATATGATATCATTATATATTCTCAGTCATTAGTGGTGCCAAAAGGATACTCAAAAACATGAACAAAGTCGAGCCTATCACATTACAATAAGCACCACTGCTATGTGATCCAGACATGTCAGAACGCACTCTGTTCTCCTGTGGGAGCAAACTTCCAGAAGCCTTCAGTTAAGTGTTTTGTGGTGGCTATATACAACATGCCCAAGTACGTGAGAAATTAAAGCATCAGGTGCTGTTTCATAACCATGCACAATGAGTACATTTGGCTAGGAACTGCAGTACAAACAAGAAACCTGATACAGGTTATTAATATTAATTATCAAATTAGAGAAAATGATTAATTCTAATTAAAGGATACTCCTTTAGGGCAATGTCACCACCTCATGTATCATTACCTACAACACACAGTAGATGAAGTATTTTATTTTTCTCTGTACCCTGTAGCTTGATTCTTATAATAAAACAATATACAGACAAAAATAACATTTCCCTGCTGATGTCCTTAATCAATGTATTTTGATTGCTTTCAGTTAATCATCAAGTGAGACAATGTAGCTTGTGGTTTGAAAGCCCACTAACCAATCTTTGATGTTGACATATTAAAAAGCAAGAAAGTCTAACTTGATTTAGCCATCTTGGTTCTCAAGCAAGTGACTAGACTAATGCTTAAAGGGGCACTATAGTGCTGATATAACTGCACACATACATATAAAACTCCATTATACTAAGTCAATTGCTGACACAAATAGTTAAATAAACGTTTAGGGAAGAAATAATACTTGCCGTTTGTTTCCTTTAATTAATTTTCCTGAGAGCTGACATTTTCCTCCCCCTCTCCTTTGTTCTGCAAGTCAGACAACATGAAAAGAAAAAAGCTGCCTGACTGCTATTGGTTAAGCAGTGTGCTGACCTTTTTTCCGCATAATTTAAGTTGGAATGCACATGTGCTAAGTAGTAAGTAGGGCAAAAATGTCCAGGGGAGGGTACCTTTTGATGGAAAACTGGCCAGTACACATCACACACACATTTCCTGGTGCAGGAGTTTATCAATGCTGCCTACTCAATCACTCTGCGTCATATGAAACAACTACTGGGGAGAAACACTTCTCGTTAAGGCAGGGGTCGGCAACTTGTGGCTCTTTTGATGCTGCATCTGGCTTGCAGACTGTAGCAATCAGTCCGCGCATGCAAGCACCGCTACTTACAGTCTGCCAGTTGAATGCTGGCAGGCGCTGTAGAGACTGGGTATTTAATGGCAACAGAAAGGTCTCCCTGTGGGCACTGCTAACTATTTGACTTAAAATGTCATATTTTATATGGTAGTATTTTCATCACTTAGTCACTATAGAAACAATCAGGTTTACCAAAAAGTGATACAGGCAATAAAGTTTCACATATGGAAGCTTTAATTGAGGGGCTGCAAGCAGTAAACCTCAGTGAAAGCATGTTACCTTTATTACCTCCCCCCCGAATTACATATATGCATATAATAGTTTAAGTTTATTTACATTAAGCGTTTCCATATAAATTATGTATTTTATTTCCACAAAATTCTCTCAGTACCCTTGGTGAGGGTAAAATGCCACCAACAAATATAAAATATTAAAAAACAACAAAAAAAAAATTATTAAAAACCAAACCAAAAGAGAAAAAAGACTTAATTTCCTTTGTTTCCAAATGGCTGAAGCAAGCTGAGTTTACTGTACAAAAACAGTTTCCCTTAACACAAATTAAATTATGTTCCAGTAAATGACTTCTAATTCTACTGGCTATTCTATTTCAGGGTATACAATTTCATTTAATCCTTAGTCACTCATTACTTTGACAACTGCCTTACTATTTTTGCTCGGGAAAGCCAGCTTTTATTCTGGTAAAGTTAATTAGCAAACATTTCCCTTAATGAAATGTACAAGCTGATACTGAAAATGATGCATATGTACTATAAGCACTTATCTAGCTAAAAAAGAACATTGTGTGTCTGTGATTTAGCCAGAATCTAGCAAACACATTTCTTTTTACTTACAAAGGCACAGTAACGCACAAAGATAACATCTGCAAATGTATGCAAACCTTGTATTTGCCCAGAGCCCCTGTGTACGCTCCTACAGGTATGAGCCTCTTGCATTTAAGCCCTAAGCCATTGCCAGATTTCAGGTATCTTTTGATGTTTGCAAAAGTCATATCGCTGTGAGGTCATCAACAGAATACTAAAATTAAAGGCTCAGTGTCCATTTCAGTCAATTAACTCTGAAAAGGTAATCAAATCTAGATGGAATTAGAGGCAAATCAAATGAAAAATATTTGCTGCAGTCACTTAGATCAGTGATGACCAACCTCTTTTGGCCTGAGGGCCATATAATACTGTGACATGCGTGTCATGGTCCGCTTCAAAGTTGCGACTTTCAAAATCATGACCGCGATAAATTCTAAAGTAATAGCTGTGACAATTTTCCATAGTAAAGTCGTGATTGCGACAATATTCTCATTATAAAGACATGATTGCAACAGTAACAGTCTATTGCGATTGTCTTTAGCTGGTGAATTCACACTTATACGCAACATTTCGGATGTCAGAATTCGGGCCGGATATAGCCCTGCGGGCTGTAGGTTGGGCATCACTGACTTAGATGAAGATTCTTGACTACCAAATTCCCCTCATTTCCTTCAAATAGTTTTATAGCTAATTTCAATGCAGCAATAAAGATGACATTATAATTCCACAGTCCACAGCAATTACATGTAGTTGAAATTTGCCAAGAGGTATCATTCCCCATACACCTTTAGTCCTAATTAGAAGGAATATTTCCAAAGCCACTCAACTGTGTCTTTTCAGGGAAACATTCCCATCTTTACTGCGGAGAGTTAAAAAGTCACAACTTTTTGAGGTGGTTTTAACTTCCCTCAGGTGCAGGACAGTAAATACCACCCTAAAACATTGTGTTTCGCAGCTCTGGAAAATCTTTTCATGTATGCTGTGGGATACTGGGTTCCTGAATGTGACTGCTCTTTGCCCAGTTCTTATTACTAGGAGGAATGCCAAAAAGGATGCTGTTATTGTATGAAAAAGCATACAGCTTTAGCCACAGTGATCTGTTTAAAAATGAGTAACCACAACACCCACAGGATGGTGAAGTAGGGCCCTACTGTTGCAGCAGCATCACACAACTTCTTACCACTGTAAGCTACAGTCACAAAGTTTAACTGAAGACTGTAAAAGAAATTAAGCTCTTCAGTTACCCAAAACAAAAA
Source organism: Pipa parva (assembly GCA_019650415.1). Lineage (NCBI taxonomy): Eukaryota > Metazoa > Chordata > Amphibia > Anura > Pipidae > Pipa > Pipa parva. The sequence goes on from WMED01016130.1 coordinate 8,710, forward strand.
TTCAATATGATCCACTGCGGCATGAGAACAATGTTTTTTTTTTTTTCTTTTGCCGTTACAAAATTTCGTTCAACAACAGCTAGAGAACATCAAGCTGACTTCAAGGCCTGATTACTTCATTATAAGTGACACTTTAGCATTAGTACCTCTCCTTGAAACTTGTAACTATAATCACACTGCATAATGTGATGTCTGTCTATGATTTAAGTGCAAACAACATACTCAGAAAAATGAGAGTTCTATAATAAGGCTATTCACCCTAGCAAGAATCCCAGTGATTCAAAAACCATTGATTGGAAGATAACTTATTACACTATCTTACCAACTACACCGAGGGAGGTATTTTTAGTCTCATTTATTCTGGCAGATGGGAGCATGTCAAATAATTAACTGTACTTCTGACATTTGCAACAGCCTGACTGGGCATTATAAATTTATCTTCCCCCCCCCCCCCCCCCCCCCCCCCCCCAGCCGTCAAGACTAAAGAGAAAGATAAGCAACCAGGGTGCAGACAAGATATTCCTCTATCCATTTGTTTTCTTTTCATCAGTAGGAAAATGAAAGTAGGGCAGTATCAGTAGGCCTTTCTGGCAAAGCTTCATGCCTACTTGTTCCTATTTGTACCTAAAGCCTTTGTCAACAGCTCAACAAGAATCATAAGCAAACAACCCACTACAAACAGACTGGTGTGGTGTGAAAGGCTCACTCAGATTCCAGCTGCACAATGTCTGTTCAAACTCCTCACTGACAAGGTTAAGAGGGTAAGGAGGATAAGCAAAATGCTTCAAAACTTTTTCTCAGAGTAAAGAGATAGGCTTAGCCTGTGGGGGAGCCACAGGCTAGCAATTTTGTGCTGTGAAAGGTTTTTTTTTGCTAAACAGAGACTGGTGCTTGTTAACTATAGGTTAGGATATACAGCTAACATTAATAAAAGCAGCGAATCAATGATTCATTTAACTTAATGAAGTTACTTTAGAAATAACTCTATTCTTTAAACTCACAGGCTAAAGCAGTACATGGAAGCCTTTACAAAATGTAATTCAATTATTTTATTTATCCAATAGTGTGTACACTGTTTTAAGGCAAAATCAAAGTCCTTTAAAAAAAAAAAAAAAAAAAAAGTGTTTTTAAGCTAATTTAACCTAGCAACCAGCAGCACAGTTAAGGACAGTGTGGAAAATATTTGTATAAGCCCTGAATAAAAACATAATCAGTGAAAAATTAATTATAAATAACACTCAACTCCAAACTTACAATGCCACCATCTACAACATACTATAAATTAATTTCAAGGTGAACAACCTATTCTGTCAAAAAAGTTACAGTAAGTGAATTATTTTAAAGCCAAGGAAGGCCATGAAACAGCAATTTGGTTATCTCTTAGGCCAGAGTCACACTAGCTGTTTTAAGCAGGTATACGGAAGAATAATAGATGGAGTGTATGTGCCACTGAGGCTGCTGTTAGCAGTGGCATAGAAACCCTGAGATTAGCTGTTCCTGACAGGTTTAAAACTGTCAGTGTGCTTTTGTAACTGGAGTTTGGGACCAGGGTTTAGGAGTGGCTGAAGAGTTTGGGTGGGAAGGCCACTCCTGCACTCCATCCCAGGTTTTTCCCCTTAATAGATCTCACCTGAGTAAAGCAGGTGAAAGGCTGTGCTAGCTAGTGAGAAAGTGAGTAAAGCAGGTGAAAGGCTGTGCTAGCTAGTGAGAAAGCTAGAGAGTTTTTTTCGCCGGTCCAGCGCTGGATCTAGCACAGAGGGAGTCCTGGCTGACTCCCTCCATGCAAAGAGGAGGGCTCCTGTGACCCAAATGGTCACAGGAGCCAATAGGAATCCGGAAGCGCATGTGATCAGCGCTTCCGGGTTCCTTCT
>WMED01016131.1:0-13412 GCA_019650415.1 Pipa parva
GATATACATTGTATTTCTAGTGACAACAATAAAATCTAATCTAATCTAATCTAATCTAAAGAAATGCCCAACAGACCATATAAGGCATGCCAAAACTTTGAAAAAAAAAATTGAACACCACAATCAGAAACAATACGTGGTGGGACACATAGATCTGGAAGATCTCTTTAAAAAATACTTGTGCTAATTGTGTAACAAATTGGGCCATTTTAGAAAACCGGTCAACAATTACCCAAACAACTGAGCATTCTTCAGAGTGAGGAAGATCAGTAATAAAATCCATGGTGATGTCAGACCATTGTCAAACAGGAGGATGAAGAGGTTTGAGTACCCCAGCTGGACTCTTATTTAGAACTTTAACCTTTGCATATACAGTGCAGGAATTAAAGTCTTTAAAGAACATTTACCAATGCAACTTAACTCCATGGTACTGTTAATCCCAGGGTGACCCGTTAAGCCAGAAGAATGAGCCCAGTATTAAATAGAGCTTTGTTTAGAGCATGGTACAAAGGTTTTACCTGCAGGTGCTAGTTGTCAGAGAGAAACAGGAGTTACAAAACACTGTGGGTCCAACATGAGAACAGGTTCCTCAATGTCTTTATCCTCCACAATGAAAGAGTGTTGTTTTCTGTTCCACCATATTGTCAGTTGATCTGTCATAGTTGTAAGCTTAGTGGTAACAAAATTTTGAAAATCTTCCTCATTTTATTATGATGTATACAAAATTTCAGTCACTTAAACCCTGCTTTTGGTATCTAGCATGGCCCAAGTTTGTCATAGTTCTTACTGTCTGATAAATGCTTGCATGGTGTTTGTATAAGCCTGGAAGTCTGTTCCTGACTGGCAAACATAGACTGGGCAAAAATTAAGTTTAATTATAGTCAGAGTTCCTGAGGATTTCTGAAATAGCACTAGCAGCAAGTAATGCACTGGGACTTCATAGAGAGGAGAGTATAGAAGAGTGGCTGGCTGTACCAATCAGCTGGAACAACTAAATGCAGGTAATTTAAGTGGTTTAACTAACATAGTAAAATAGGAGCAGAGTGAGTAGCTGAAGAACATGGTATTATTGGCACAGAAGGCAGATAAATAATATTTAAAATTACCAGCACCTTAAAAGTCATCCTGGAAGCAAAGTCAATACACTAGTTGAGTCAGGAGCCAGGAAGTTAAGGATATGAAGATTGCTGATATGGGTATAACCCATATCATCTACAAAAAATGAAAATGTGAATATCCCATTTTGTTCAATAAAAGTTATGTGAACAGAGTATGTGCCTAGGAACCTTGGCATCCTTTATGTTATGTTTGAGAAGGGTTTTGTGACTCTGCCTTCTTCAATCTAAATGGTAGCGTGGGGTGGATTGAGAAATGTAATAGAACCTGTGAGAACAAGGGTCCACAGAGGATTATAGGCTCTGCATGCACACAAGGCAGTGGGTGTTTTAGCGGCTTTGTATATGGATCCCCCTTTTCCAAGTCAAAGGATTCTTTAAAACTTGTCTATTACATCCCTTTCATGTAATTGAGAAAACCTTATTAAGCTTACTTCATTAGTTTCTGTATTTGGCCTCTGCCATTTACCAGAAGTTAATTTAGTCTTGGAATATTCCCTTATAAGAAGCAAGGACATTTCTGGATGCATGGCAACAGGCCTAATGACACTCTTCAAGGCCACAGAGAAATTTACATCATTATCAGGAAATATTTGTTTTTAGATAGCAATATGCATTAGAACATGGTTCAAGATTTCAGTAGACTAATACGTAGTATTTTGCAATTTCTTTGATGTAATGACAAAATTAATAACCTTCAATGTCAATGTCAAAGTTAGTGATTTATATATAAAAATACACAATAAAAGAAAAAAAAAAAAACAACTGTACACCCAAATCTATTATGTTTAATGTCCAGAAAGTAAAACACAGTTTGATGTATTCAAGAGTACATCAGCATCTAAGAGTAGCAAATGAACAGATGGTCCCACAATGGCATATGTTTTAAACAAACCAATGAAACCAAATATACCCATAGCTTAAGCAAAACTGCTCTGCAGTAAGTACAGATTTTCTCTTCCTGTTGATAGAAGCTTTTCCAGGCAGTTTGACTGAAACCAGCCCCAGGAACTTAATTTAAATTGCTAAATTCTCTGTAGAAATAGAAAAAAACGCTCCCTGCAGTATTTATCATGGATAGCCATTATATAATGTTATAAGGATTTTTTTTTCCTCTCCTTCAATGTTTTTTTTTGTTCAAAATTGCTTTATCTTCATCAGAGCTTCTTTTATAGTATACATTAATGAGCAAATCCATATCATGCACCAGTTTAAGGAATTCTGAATTTGCTTTACTTTAGGACTGCTATATGCTCTTTAGCACAAACACATGAAGGCACTGTGTGCTCCAAATCGTCTTAGTTTAGAAACCATAGAAAACCTGCTATTGTAAAATTAAAATGCAGTTGTTACAGCTGTGTGAATGTATGGCCAGGATGCAAGTAACTTGGCTGTCCAATCCTGCCTGGGATTCAACCTGGACCTGCTGACTTCTGTGCAATTGCTTTTTCCTGAACTTAACTTTTGTACAATGCTTTGTTCAGCCCATCTACTCCACTTACTATTTCCTTTGTTAGTTTCTTTAGAACTGTGCCTGTATGTTTACTTACTATAGTCTATTTGTTACAATGATTTGGTCTTGCTTTTTTACTTGAAACTTTTCGTTTGTGATACAGTTTCTGACTGCTTTCAGCTAACCCTGCCTGAGCCATGTCTTTGTGTAGCCTTGATCTGTTACTTTCAAGTCTTGCACCAGTTCCTATCCTCCATCCAGCTCTCTGTATTTCTGACTAGAGTGACAATAGCTTATGTTTTGGTGTTAGAATCTTCACTGCAGTTTTGGTAACATGTTTTACTCTTTTTTTCTTATTTAGTCCTGCATTGCTTGATTTCCCTATATGCACAAGAGGCTCATGCCTATTGGCTGCTCAGATGGAGGGACACTTCTTTTCTTGTCAAGGATGTTTGTATCAGAGAAGTATTTTTAATATTCAGATATTGAACCTGACATTCATGACTTCTCTTTGCAGGACATTATGCTCACTGCATGATTTAAGCTGTAATTATTTGTATAAAGAGGTGTAACCAGTTAGTGGGTGCAGACTATGGCACCAGGCATTCAGTGCCTAAAAGATTACCTTCGCAACAATAAGTTGGAAGACCAAAAGGGCACTGGTAAAAACTGAGGGTGGGCTCTAACCAATGTAAGGACCTTACTTTAGGACCTTACTTTGGTCCTTAGCAATAGTGGAACAGCAGATTCCTGGGCCCAGTGACTGATCAGCACTGGGGCCCCCACCCCCTGTAGTGCTACCCCACCCATGCCCTTCAGGACCAAATAAATGAAATTATAGGAATCTCTAGTTGTTTCAGTTATGGGGCCAGGCACTGTGATTGCTGTGACCCCTACTGTTAGGTAGTTTGTTAATTTGGATTAATTCCTCTTACCAGAGCATAACACATGGTTGATAATTAAGTTAATGGGTCTATATTTTAGATGACATTCTTGCTTAACTCCCTCCTGACAAATGTTTTGGGGATCATTATTAGCCTTGTAGTTTTTTTCTAAATGTCTTTTGTTCCTTGTTCACTTTTCAACTTGTTTATGCTCGTTACTTTTTCTACTGGTCAACTTTATTTTCACTGTCCCTGTTGGCTCCTCTCTCTATGGGCGAAATTTATAAAGGGCGAAATTTAAATTCCGATCGCACGTGCGGAATTTTTTCCGCACGATCAGAATTTTTTTCCACACGTGCGGAATTTTTACCGCACGATTGGAAATCGATCGAAATTCCGCACGCGCGATCGGAAATCAATCGAAATTCCGCACGTGCAGTAAAAATTCTGTACGTGCGGTAAAAATTACGCACATGCGGCATTTTATAAATTTCGCCCTTTAAATCTATTTGTTTGAGTTATGAATACATTCATGCAACAGGGGAAGGAAACTATAAGAGAAGTATTGAAGTAGTAGTAGTAGTTGTAGTAGTAGTAGTAGAAGAAGTAAAATGGGAAGATGTCATAGGAAGAGAAAGTATAATGATAGGAGAAGACTAGGAAAGGATACAAGACTGTATGATAAATATAGAGACATGGGAAAGAGAACACAGCAATGATTATCAGCTCCTTGTTTAAGTGTGTCTGCTTGTTTAATGTGGGGAAATTAACTCACAATGAGCTAAATTAGTTTCATCTCTTCATGTGTTGGACCTCCCTGGCAGATTTAGGGGGTTATTCACTAAAGTCCAAATTGTTGCTTATAGGTGCGAATTCGCCAGATAAAGACAGTCGCAATAGACTGCTACTGTTGCAGTACTTTATTATGGGAAAATTGTCGAAATCTTAACATAAAAAAATTGTCACGACTTTACAATGGGGAAATTGTAGCAGATTTGCTATGGGAATAAGCTGTTTGCAAATTCGACAGTCCAATTCGCACCTTAGTGAATAACCCCATTAGTCTTTAGTGTACAGGGAATACAAAGAGCATTGCACCGAATGCGGAATTCATTTGCCCCCATGACATGGTGAAGGGGCTCTGCAGTTTAAGACACAGTGAAATAGGCCACTTTTGGAATTTTTAGTTTTGAAACAGATACTGTTAAATCATAAAAGGGGAAAATTGCTTTATTAAAATGGGTTGTGCTTTTTGTGAATCAGGAATCTGTTCAGAGACGGAATAAGCTAGACTGGATATATGTAGATATGAACAGGAACAGAAGCTCAGTATCCTGGCTCTCCTGTGAATGACATGGACAAACAAGTTCCTCAGTAATCTGAATAATAAGGACAGTTGTGTTATCATGAACAGAGCTGCATACTGATCTGGTACAAGTAAAAATGCTTAAATGTAATGGCCTAAATATGAGTCTGTTTTAGGAGTTACAAACTAGTTAAAAGTTTTGAAACTCTTCATTTTATGCAAAGAAAATAAAAGCAAGTGCTTCTGAAGTGGACATGCCTGTGTACTAATAACAGTGATATTATAGTATATCACGTTTCCTAGAATACACATCAAAGGTTTTCACAAAACAACTTGAATAAAACTGCAACAACAATCCTTCCAAACACAAAGTAAATGGAACCCAGGTGTACCAACTTCCACCATTCAGCTTCTTGTAAAAATGAGTCACTGCATAGTGTAATACTGTAGTATATCAAATTTATTACAAATAAGAGAAAAAACATACTCACAAACCAATGCTTTAAAACCGCATATAACACTATTAGCACAGTTCACTGATGCTAGAAATGAAGTCTTTAAAATCAAGCTGATGTAGCAAAAACGATAAAAGTGTAAAATAAGACGCTGAAGGTGAAGGCACTCCTCCTACGCGTTTCGCCGCTGTGTGCCTGCGGCTTCTTCAGGGAGTAATAAATAATGAGCTTGTACACCTCTATGAAGTGATTCATTTTTACAAGAAGCTGAATGGTGAAAGTCGGTACACCTGGGTTCCATTTACTTTGTGTTTGGAAGGATCGTTGTTGCAGTTTTATTCAAGTCGTTTTGTGAAAACCTTTGATGTGTATTCAAGGCCTATTTACCGATGCATTTCTGGTAAACATATATATTGAACTTTTTTGGATTCACGTGGCCTTTGCATCAGGGTGTTTTTTGTATTTCATTGCACCTTTTTACACCCATTTACGTTTATCTTCCTGGAACGTTTGAGAACTTTAAACCTTATTGGATTCTCATTTAATGCACTTAGGTGTGTTTATTTTATGCGCTTCTTCCTCAGGTTTGTTTCCTGTTTTTTGTCTGATTTGAGGCATTTTCGCTCACTATTGAAGAGGCTTGCAGTTTTAAGTCATTGGAACTTAATCATTGTTACTATTATTTTTAAAAAATATATGTTTTGTCACATTTTTTTAGCACATTTTTATTATTTGAGCTGTTATTTTGGTGTATTTTTTTCTGTTGTATAGTTTGGCATCACGTTTCCTAGAATATTTACATATCTGTGTACTGTAATATAAAAAATGTTGCTTTATTGAAAGTTGAAGGAAAAACTCATTAGCTGCTAAAAGTGGGACAAATGTTATTAAGCTTTGTTTTTTATCTAGCAGAGTGATAAAGAATAAGCTGATGCATTTCTTTAAGGGCTTTGAAAAGCTACAGTATATGACAGTGATAAGCTAGTACAATGTATGCCAAGTCCCCCTAATGAGAAGTTGCTCTATAGGCCTGTGTAGCATCTCTCTGAATATGCCACATAATAATTACTTGCAGCCGGTGTGCTGTTTTCCCAAGCTGACTGCTGGGCAGTGCCACAAGCCCAGAGAAACAAAAACATTTAGTCCCTATATCCCTGTGCTATTAGTAATACTTCCAACACACATAGCTTCATTAGCCTGCTTTACATGCACAGTATCAGCACTAGAAAAAAACATGTTGTAATTAATGAAGTCCCATCCATTCCCATTATGCAAATGCTGTTAATTTCAGCTTCTTAAATATGCAAATGCTGCACAGAAGCTGCACAAGTAACAGAGATGCTGAAAAGGTGGTCCTAGGCTGGGCAGATGGACCAACTGTGATGCTTGGGACCGGAGGTTAATTGCTCTGTCTGCCAGGTTAATGGTGTTTGTTTAACAGTCTCTGAGAGTGACAAAATCTTCCTTGACTCATTTCTCCCAGTCCTCCTTCTCTAATGCAAGACTGCAATTCTTGTAAAGACATTTAGTGTTATCTCACTGAATTTTAACATGTTATGTTCTTTTGTTCAACAAAAAAAATAATAAAAAAAAGCTTCAGAATAACTGTTGGTTTTGTTTAGCTTTTCATATGTTAAAATCTGCAGTGAATTAAGTTAGGAGTAGGAAATGGGCACATAAAAAGGCAGTCAATTACCTTATTTGCTAGGCTTTTATTTGTCTGGTTAAACAGCATTTGCAATTGCAAGGTCATCTCAGGCTCCATCCATGTGTGCGGAAAAGAAGGAATTTATAACATTTTGAGCCTCATTGACTAAAGTCCGAATAGTTGTGTAGAGCTGTGAATTCGTGTCTATTCTCCACTTGCCCATGTCCACTCATTGAGCTAACGCTGCAAAGTGGCAAATACACAACCAATTTTCGCAACTATGCAGGTCGCGAAATTATACAGCACAGGTACTTCTACTACTGACTAAGCAGTGGAGAGAAGGTGTGAATGCGACAAGGTGAACTGCTCCGAATTCACCTGTTTGACTAGGGCTCTAGTGTTGTGTAAGGTGACTATTCATTCAAAACTGACAATTGCAACTGTGACTTAGTGACAACATGACCTAGGGACATAGTGACACAGAAATAGAATATTCTCAGAATACAGTTAGTGGGATATGATGTGACTGACAACATTGTCCTTCACTTTTGTCAAATTTTTATCTGCATTACTTCTTTTCCTACTTCTATCTACCTAACTACACCATAATACGCATCCGAGAGCAATCGCAGCTGTCCGCCTGTTTGACAAGTGTATTCTTCACTTAGTCAATAGTGAGCAGAGAATTTGCAACAATTTTGTCAACTCGAATAGTAGCAAAATGAATTTGACAAGTGAATTCGCACTTTAGTCAATGAGGCCCTCTACTTCTATTGCTTTTAAGGGGATTCAAGGAACAATAGGTGCATGTGCAACATAACACTTTAAGGGCACAATTAAAATCAGGTAAGAAAGGAGGAAAGGGAAAAGAAGATTTGTACATTTTTATGACTGTTTGGGACTAAAATTAACTTAACCAGGTTTCTCTGGTTGTTACTCTTTAACTAACTCGATTGTAGCTGTTTTTTATTGGAAGTATTACTTAGTGATTAATGCTGTATTGTTTTGTTTGTTAATTAGCTGGTACAGCAAGGAAGGAGCAAATCAAGGTAGAAAATGATTTATTTGCAAGACTGTGTTTTTTTAAATCCATAAAATGTAACTTTTGTGTAAGGGGGGTATTTATTTGTTTTCCTGTAAATACACATAGTATCATATTTATCTGAATAATGAATACAGCAAGGGACAAATTGTAAAATACTAGCATTATGTGTGTTTTCCTTATGTTGTCATTATGACAAATGACAGTGAGCTGCCTTTTTGGAAAGGCTCTAAGTGGGAAGTTGGCAATGCTGGTGGGTTTTTTAAACCTGGGGGAGAGTATAGATAAGGTAGGACTGCCAGAGTAAATCCCTGGATCAAGATCTCACCTCTAGTTATCCAGTCCTCCTAACTGGTAATGTTCTTACACTGAAGGAAAGCATGCAAACCCCTTTTGAACTCTTTAATGGAATCATGACAATTTATTCATGCAGAGAGTTCCATACCCTCACTGTTCTTACAGTAAAAAACCCTTCTGTGCTGATGCAGAAACCTTCTTTCTTCTAAATGTAGAGGATGTCCCCTTGTAATACTTACAGTTCTTGGTATAAATAGATTGTGAGAGAGATCTCTGTACTGACCCCTGTACTGATTATTAGGTCACCCCTTAATCTTCCTTTTCCTAGACAAAACATGCCCAGTTTGATAATATTTTGATTTACTGTATTTTGTTCATTCCATTAATTACTTTGGTAGCCGCCTTTGAACCCTCTCAAGCTCAGCCACATCTTTCTTGTGCACTGGTGCCCAAAACTGCTCTCAGTATTCCATGTGTGGTCTGATCAGTGCTTTGTAAAGAGGTATAATAATGTTCTCGTCATGTGCATCTATGCCTCTTTTGATGCACCCCATGATCCTATTTGCTTTGGCAGCTGCTGCTTGGCACTGGTTGGTACAGTTAAGTTTACTGTCAACTAAAATTCCTAAATCCTTTTTCATGTCTGTTTTGTCCAGTGTTTTCCCATTTAGAAAATAATATAGACATGCGTTTTCCCTTAAAAACACTTGCCATTTTCTCCTGAAGAAGCCGCGCCGCAGCGGTGAAACATGTTGAGTTAGACATCAGGACATACTCTCCACCTACAGTTTTGGTATTTGCACTGATCGGATACTCCTGCCGAATAGACTGCTGAACAAGGGAGCATCCTCTGTTGACTGTGGGAAGTCCTAGTATCCTGGCATCTTATGTCAGCCTGAGCAGTATCTACCATCTACTGTTCTGTATAAGTGATATACAAACAGTGTGCTTGTGAGTACATACGCTGTTTTTATCTTTTATTTCATTAATAAAATGTTATTATACAATGTAGACCATTCTTCTATTTCCGGTCCTTTGTGGAATTCGAGACTCTATGAAATTAGGATCCATAACGACCAATATCCTGTGTTTCATGAATTTACAACGTGTGATGTCTAAGTGAATCTGTTGAGCAGCTATTATTGCTCCTCACAAGGTGTAATTTTCCCTTCAATATATCCAAACACTTCTCATTAATTTGGTACGTTTGGGCTGTATTCTGCATCATTTTTTCCAACAGTTAAGAGTTATTAGAGCACTTTATTATTTGCACTTCTTTCAGAGTTTTAAGCTCTTTGGGATATACAGGTAATGTATACTTCAAAGTTGGAGTTATGAAACAAGCTCCATAAGAAGAAGCAGCAATCAATTTTGATCTTCTTTTCATTGTGAACATTTTTTACTTTTCACCACTATTTGAATTGTGTTTATCACAGACAATTATCTTTATATACTTTCAGCGCCGCTTTTCAGTTCTACTTTATAATGGATTTTCCCTTCCCATATGCATAACCTTACATTTATTAGTGTTATTCCTCATTTACCATTTCCCTGCCCAAACCTGCAATACATCTATACCAATCTGTAATAAATTACTATCTTCCTTTGTATTAACGTCTTTACACAATTTAGTATCATATACAAAAATGGAAATTTTACTCTGCAATCCCTCAGCAAGGTCATTTATAAATATAATGAAGAGAAGAGGGCCCAATACTGACCCTGGGGTACCCCACTATTAACAGTAACCCAGTGTGAGTATGTACCATTAATAACCCTTGGAGTCATATCACTTTTTGCTGTCTCTGTAGCACTGGAAACTGCAATTAGACTAAATATGCATAAGAATTTATTTAAACAATGTAGGGTGCTAAAAAAACTTTTCCATGGTGTACCATCTAACAAAAACCTCAGGCTGATGTAGCATATACGGTAATGAACAGTAAGAATAATAGAAACTATCCAGATATTTATATAGGATTTTCAGCAACCAAGACATTTTTGAATTATTGTATGATTTTGTTTTTATACTGCTTTAGAAAATATAGTGGGTTTGCAACTTCCCATGACATTGAAAGAAAAACAGAATGAAGTATTACCTCCATTTTAATATTTTGTTTCCCAGAACCTGTACATGCCAGATGTGCTAATCACCCTTTGTCTGCTCAGCAGTGATTAAAACTCAGAACTTCACCTCCATCACTCACACTTCCCCCTTATGTGTCCAGCTGTAGCTGAAAATAGATTTTCCAAATTTCCAGCACTAATTAACTGTGTGATTCTCCTGTTCTTATGTCCTCATGGAAGTTTATTGCTGCTGGTTTTTTTTTACTTGGGGAGTATCTTGCAGGCAAGATCTAAATATGTTCTCCACCAGTGTAACTTAAATGGCTCCTTATTAATCCTTAGCCATATTTATTCTATACAAAAAAAGTAATCATTTTCATGGGTGTGCTTTTAAATTGATCTGATACTACTTGACCTTACTTAATCAACCCTTTAATTTAAAAAAAAAATATACACATTTAAATTATCACTGCCCTAAAAGATACTTTTTAATTGTTCCTTAAATGATAATGGTCTACATTTAGTTTTCATGCACACTGCAGACTTTATAGCAACTAGATTAGATCTTGCATAGAGAATAAGTTTCATTGTTTTTACCAATGCAGTTTATGAAAACTGAGCAATCAGACATATCACAGCTAAGCTACAGTGTCCATGAAGCCATTAAATTGCTACTATACCCCCATAGAAAGGAAAGGTACCTCTTTCTTCAAACAACTAAGCAGAAACTGTGCAGGAGCTGGACCACATCATCAAACGCCTGTAGTGTGCATGCAGCATCAAAATCATTCCATATAAGAAAATACATTTATATCTTGCTGGTCATATTGTGCAGAGAAGTAAAGGTCACATCTTAATTTTAGAGAAAAGACTGTTCCTTCAGAATGATAGCAGTACAGTTCTGTTATTTCCCATTTTAGAAAGTTAAGATAGCTCTTTTACTGCCATTTGTGCTTAAAAAACTGATCAAATCCCTTTAGTCTAAGCTTTTACAACCATATTTCTTTTTTGCCCCCTTATTTTACCTTCCCCCCACCAAATCTCATCCTGCTTCACCCTCCTCTACCCTTTAGTCCAGCTTTACAACCATATTTCTTTGTTGCCCCCTTATATTACCTTTCCTTTCAAATCTCACCCTCCTCCACTCCTCTCTCTTCTCTATAATCTCATGCACCCTTTCATTTCTTTTACTCATGGACTATTTACTCTCCCCATCTTTCACCCTCACTCCTTGCATTATGCTAATCTGTCTACTGGACCCACTATTCTCAGTGATTACCTGTAAGAGGCAGAGCACTCTATGAACCTAACATAGGCTTCCACAACCTAGGGAAGGAGAATCAGCGTTCTAACAATAGAATAAAAACATGATGGGTTCTAGCTTTCTTCAAATCTATGGGGGGTTAATTAAACACAATCTGAATCTTGCAAATGGCAATATGCATTAGTCAGGATTTGTTAGTCTCTTACAGCATTGACTATTATCAAAGTGTCATGACACTTTACAGGATGGCTTGCCATTGCTGCACCATTGTTTTCAGGACTATCTATCCAGTGGTATCCTTAACTAAAGGATGAAGTTTGTTCCAATCCAAGAAGACTACTCTGTACTCACTTCTTGAAAGCTACTTTCCATAAATAACAACACAACCTCAGTAGTACAGCATTTAATGAATAATGAAGTAATTCAATTCTAGTCTAGGTGAGATAGTCTGTAATCAGGTAGGCTGATATCAGCAACAACAGGCCACAAATGTGCATGAATAGCAAGCAAAGTCAGGAAAAGGACAGGACTCTAAACCACCTAGACAACCATAACAGTCACAGCAATCTCTTGACAATCCAGGTTAGAACCAATCAGGGTCAAAGAACTGCAGTAACTTTTATAAAGGGTTGGTAAATACAGGATTATCTGTACCTGTAACTTGCAGAAGAACTAGGTAATTGCAGCACTGCTTGGTGGGAAACAGAGATGCTTAAGGAAGATGCTACCATAAAGCAGGTACAAAAGTAAGCTGTGTGACACTACTTCCCTAAGGGTAAAAAGGCCCTTTTTATCCATGACTCTTGGGTATAGTCATACTAGTGGTCCAAATGCTGTACATCTGAGTTTGCTCTCTGCTGGGCATAGGCTTATCAAACCACAGCAAGTGGATTCCCATAGGAATATGTCCCCACATGATTCTCACCATCTCTGCCATAACAGTCACAGTTGCTTCCAACCTCTCTATAAAATGTTTTATCCCTTGCAGTCTCTCTCTTGACATTTCTCTTTATGTTACAGTTCTCTCCATTTTTCCCTATCTCTCTTCAACCCCCTTTTCATTTTTTTAAATCTCTCTCACCATCATCTCTCCCTTGTTCTCACAATTACACTCAATGACCAAGTACCATGGAGCAATTTTCTATACTCACATCCTATGAAGTCTATTATACAGTGAACCATACCTTGAGAGGGCAAGAAAGACACAGGGCCAGCACCAGCCTAATACATTTCAGTGACAATCTGCCAACTTTTGGTGCATTGTAAATTAAGTGTCTCCCAATACCATCAACTATAAATTCTTCTGTCAGCAGGGAAAATGGCATTGAGTCAAATTAAGCGATATTCCATAAATAATATGGGGAGAGCAAAATAATTCAAAAAAAGATTTAGAATAAACGACCAAAAAGAAAAAGTGAGTATTATAGATATCTGCACTCATTATCACAAAAAAAGAAAGAATTTTAAAGAAAGATGTATACCACAGGGCTCATTCGTGTCATGCAAAATCAGAAAACAAGCAAAACATGGGGTTACCTGAACTATGTATAATGTAATAAACATTAATAAATATACTTTATACACTTTTTCTTTTTGGTTGTTTATTTTAAAGCTATAAATTCCTCCAGGTCCATCTGTTAATGTCACTTGCAGAAGCGAATAGTGGTGACATATTGTAGCGAATTTGACCTAGTCATATTGTCTTTACATTGACACCATATTAGCAGTATGCACGTGTATAATTAAGGACAATGTCAACATTTTCATCACCAGTATTGTTGCAGAATAGTCAGTTCTTTTTAACATAGTGAAAGTAGCATCCTTAGGGCGAAATTTATTAAGGGCGAAGCGTTCGCCCGATGCGAAATTCCGATCGCACGA
>WMED01016133.1:0-13411 GCA_019650415.1 Pipa parva
TGGGTGATGTAGGCGATAGCCCAGCGCACAATCTATTTGAGGGGTGCTGTTGCCCACATTGCCCATTACTAAACTTGATCTCTCCCCCACCCCGTGACACCTCCCCTTGCCCCCCTCCCTCCACTCACCTCCAACAGTGTTTCAGCGACGCACCTCTTCTAATGAGGTAAGTTGATTGAGACAGCGCTCCTTGATGCTTTGGATCTTGTTGGCTGTATTCGGCAGCTGCTAGCAAGATCCGAACATTTAAGGAGCGCCGTTGCATTCAACTTACCTCATCAGAGGATGTGCGTCACTGGAATGCTGTTGGAGGTGAGGCAAGGGGGGGGAGGCAAGGGGAAGAGGAGTGTCGCAGGGCAGAGGGGGCCACGGGGGGAGGCCAAGGCTGCCAATAGGGCCAGGACCGCACCTGACTACAACAATAAGAGGAACAACTACAAAAATACTCAGAAGTAACAATCCAAAATATAAACAGCAATAATAATGTCCCTTTGTACAAATAAAAAAATAACTAATCTACAAAAAAAATAATTACTAAATTGTTAATTAACTGATATTGTTATATCCTCCAGCAGGCCAGACTTACTTAATACTGGGTTTATGTTGTTTACCAGTTAATAAATAAGAATGTATTTATTCCAGCAGTTTTCTTTACAATGCTAAACACATTCCAAGTGTTTTAAACCAATATATCATTTCCTATTGGAATGGAAATGAATGACTTTTTTTTCTAACATTCAGCTCAGATATTAGAAAAGAATGACATGCATTGAGGCATGGTTGGCAATCTTTTTTCCCCAGGAGTGCCAATGGCAGCATTTTTTTTTAGAGTATTGATTTACATACCAATCAACAGATTACAAGTGAAAGGCTTTGAAGACATTTCTTTGTAATCCGCTTTCATTCCAGGGCAGTAGCCCTGTCCATGAGTAACCTGAGGCTGATAAATTAGTGCTCTTCTGGGAGTTGGTTTTATATTCTGTCTTCTGCCACAGTACTATATTAAGGGCTAAAAGCCTCATAAATTCCACAAAATGTTTCTACCAATGTATTTCTCAAGAAGCAACAAGACTTTTTGAAACATATGTTTTTATTGCAGAAATTTGTTATAACATTTAAGTTAACAAATGATTCTGAAATGAGCAAATTCATCTCCTCTTCAATCCATTTCTCATTTCTCTTCTTCAATCAATGCTCCTAAAATCTGAAAATGCATACACACATATATTTACAGTATATATATATTTTTTTAAAAAAATTATATATATAAAAAATATTTAAATTCATGTGCAGTAGGAAACTTCCACCCACACAACAACTTCACATCAATTATTACGTTTCTGACTCTTTTTGACAGTGGCACCGACCTGCACAAAAGAACTTCTGTCTCTTGATTTCCAGTGTGTCTAGGTAAATAATGAAATATATGGACTGAATTTCCAAGGGAACTATTTATCACACTAGAGTAAAAAAGACTGTTGGATGCTGAATCTGTGTAATTAGTGCAGAACTTTTGCAGAGTTTGTCCAACACAATTTATGGTAGCCATTCATTATCAAAGGAGCGTGACACTGATGTATGTAAATGAAAGAAAACACAAGCAGTTCATTGTGTTGCTTCTCACTAATTTGTAAATAAGTAATTCCAAGTTCTCTTAACCTGTGATAGCTACGATTTATATCATACATAGACACACACACACATATATACACACACACACACACACAAACACACATACAAGTCTTGAAAGCTTGTCCATCTAAACCAGCTGTTAGTCCAATAAAAAAGGTATCGCCAAGTATTGCAGTTGCAAATGCAATTTTTTGCATTTGTGGATTAATATGTAATATGAGTACTTTATCCTAACTTTATATACTGTATATATATATATATATATATATATATATAGACAAAGATTTAGAAAGTGGAAAGAACACCCTTTAAATATACAGTAGATATCAGTTGGAGAGTGCTGCTATGTTGTGTAGTAGTTTCATTGTTTGCATAGAATATATAAGCTTGCTTTCTACATGACCATACCTTATTTTTTCAGTCTTGGGGATAATTCATCATAGTGGGAAATGTAAAGTAAATGCATGAATTCACAATAATTCACTGCTTTTATAACTTCGCTTATTTAACAAAGATTCCTATTTTCTACAATGTGGTAAATTTGTGCTCAATTTATCAGCTAACGCCAGCAATATGATCTACACACCTCTGTTGTCTGTTTGGCATGAATGCAACAAGATTTCGGATATTCATCAGGTGCCAAAGTGGAAGTTTGTGCAAGGCAAACTGGTGTGACATTTTTACTTCTCTAGATTAAAGTGGGGGTCTTATATCAGGGTTCCTATTACTATCCCAGTGACATTTCCCTCAAAAGGCTTAGAAAATATGATGATGAGGTGGCAACAACTGCTTAAGTGGGGCAGAAGTTGACTAATCAAGAAGCAAGACCTACTTTGTATAATTTAGGGGGCGGGGGAATATAACCAATAGTAACAAACAGCTTATCCACTGAATCAAACAGGCAAAGGAACAAAAAGAGAAATATTTTTTTGTAGGAATCAAAACAATCAGTAAACATAATTTTTCATCTGTCTCTGCCTGGACACTGTTATTTATTCCTACTTTTGGATATTATTATTATTTTTTTTTTTTTGCATGTAGTTTTAGCAGAATCATTTAAATTACTTTTGATTTAAAAAAAAAAAGCAAATCGTGAGCATTATAATAAATATTACAAATCTTACAGAGAATTATCATATAAAGATGCTGAATGTCATCTTGTAGTTCACTGACCTGTTTCAAAGAACAAGGGTTTAGAGACGATACATTTTCCTATATTGTATCCCTTATCTTAATTAAACATTAAACTGTTTCTTCTTATTACTTTTACTCCCAGCAGCAAAAACTGACATATAGGAACACAATATCCAGCTATATCCTTTGGAAATGAGTGAGTTAACATGGCACTGAGAAATTGCTTCCATTTTACATTCAGGAGACATGACAATGACAGGATGATACATCATTTCGAACATCAAGATCTAAGCAGCCATTATTGAGTTTGCATTCCGGCTACTTTGTTTACAAATACAGTGACACAGGCCTCACTCATTATTGTGAATGACCATTTGTATTGTCCTTTGTTCCCTCTAGACAAATTCCACACGGGAATTTATCAAAGTGCCAGACACATGACAGACAAATAATGTATTGTATCTTTCTATTTCTTTGGCTCATGTGCAATATTTGTGCTGAGTTTCCATTTCATTCTGGAGATGCAATATTTGTGCTGAGTTTCCATTTCATTTTGAAGAGTAAAACTGTCTAATCGTACTCCTGTTTGCTCTGTTCCATGTATCCTACATCCGTCTAATCACACTCCTGTTTGTTCTGTTCCATGTGTCCTGCTCTAGGAATAAGATATTATGCTGTAAGGGTCAATGATTAGGGTGGAAAAACAAATACAGCTAGGAGCAATAGTGTGCAGTCTAATCTGAATTTCTCTTTGTGTTTGTGCACATATGGTCTCTTGGCCCTAGTAGAATTCTATGAGGCAAAAATAAATAAATAAACCAAATAAATCTAAAAGAGATGGAGGAAAATGACTGCCTGGACAGCATTTTGGAATTTTGTGAACATGCCTACTAATAAATAAATAACTTTATTTGAATTTTGTTTCTCAGTCAGGTCTTCAAAAACCAAGTCTGTACTTGGAAACTAAAGAATTTGAACATAATCACAATTAGGAAAATACACCCACAGCCAGTAGAGCTCAGGTCCTACTCTCTTATCTTGGGGTCATCACAGATAAGTGGGAGGTTGTTCCTTAGAATCATGAAGATCCTGCCATATAAGTGTAAGGAAATTAAATGGTTCTAGTCCTTTTCCTTTTCGAGATTATGGGGGTTATTCACTATAGTCTGAATTGTTGCATATAGGTGCAAATTCGCCAGATAAAGACAGTCACAATAGGCTGCTACTGTCGCATCTTTATAATGAGAATATTGTAACAGTCGTGACTTTATTATGGGAAAATTGTCGTAATCTTAACTTTAAAAAATTGTCGTGACTTTACAATGGGGAAATTGTAGCGGATTTACTATAGGAATCCGCTGTTTGCGAATTCGACAGTTGAATTCCCACCTCCGTGAATAACCCCCATATGTATTTATAGTGTTTAGGCTCACATATATATTATGTTATACCCAGTGGTGTGATAAAATTGCCACCTGCTAGAATTATATATATATATACAGTATATACAGTATATATATATATATATATATATATATATATATATATATATGCAATATGGAAATATGATATATGTTATGAATATAGCTGGGAGGAGTAAACCAAGTATATATAAGGCAGGGTTCAGAATGGGTTGTGGTCTTCAGTCTCAGGCCTGGGTACAGGCTAGGGCTTTGCTATAGGGCCTCCATTGCACAAGGTGGAGGATTCCTGCAGACAGCCACAGGTGGCTGAGCTCCTGTGTCAGACCCTTCATGAGAGAAGCTATGCCTCACTAGGGATAAAGGAATACACAAGGAAGGGTAACTATACTCCATAGTACCTTATGTATAATGATTAATGAATGTATGGAATGAGGATCTACTCTCTGTATGAAGCTCTTATGAATTGTACATATCTGTAAATAAACAGTTCCTGTTATTTAAGAAAGAATCTCTGGTGCCCACTATTGAAAGCAAAAGGTACAGGCGCTACTCCAATTTTTAAGCGGAGACTAATATCCTCGGGTGATGAGTGAGCTGTAGTTGAGTTTCCCCAAGTGGATGCATGTAACTTCCATGAGAGGTTAAAATAGAGCTACATAAGTTTACAATAGCCTTTCAAATTGCTCATTACCAATTTCCATATAACATACCAGCACTGATCATTAAGGCACATGAATACAGCAGTGTAAAGTAGTTCTCTACAGAAGAAAAGCTACTGACCATTCTGTTTACCTTAGAGATAATGCATAACTGGTGATTTTGTGCACAATATACACTGAATTGATATGGATTCAAAACTATCGTGCAGCAAAAGGAAGAATAAAAAAAAAAAAAAAAGTAAGAAAGGACAAGTTCGTAAAACAGTGTAGTTTGAAACAATCTCAGCGCATTCACTGATTGTTTTAAAAGGAGAAACAAATGGGCTCCAGCCAAGCACAAATGAAGTTGTAGAAGATATGCAATCAGCTCCTCACACCTGACGAAGGAAATATGAGCCACCATGAAATGTGTTTTCTGAGTTCTGCCAAAAAAATAGGGTAATTCCCCTTAATCGATACAGTGGAGCATCTGATTGCATATTAGCGCACATATTATGGCTAACTTCTGTCCTTATTTAGGTTCTGTTCATGCAAGCAATTTAGTTGGTGTTCCTATTACATACTTTCATGGACGGAAACCATGGCACCCATCACCATTAGTTTACATGAGTTTCTGTTGATCCCATCTCTGCATGTAGCCTGTTGCGTAATATCTATGGGGTGGTCTATAGCCTGAGCTGAACTAGAGGTGTGTTTGGAGCAGGCTATGTATGCAAATTAAAGGAAAGGACAAAGCAAAAATATCTGGTTCTCAGGGAAGAGAAGCAAAGAGAGATTGAGAATGGAATGAGGGGAAAGTTAGTAAAACGAGGGGGGAGAGGAATGAGAAACTTGGGTTTGAGCAGGTTTATAGCAGGTAGCTGGGAATGCGAACCATGATTATTTATTTATAAGGCCTAATAAAACTAGAAACAATTGAAAAATCTTTTGACATTTCCATAGTAAACTGAAGACAGTGTTCTATTTGAAAAGAGAAA
The DNA here is from genome assembly GCA_019650415.1 of Pipa parva. Classification (NCBI taxonomy): domain Eukaryota; kingdom Metazoa; phylum Chordata; class Amphibia; order Anura; family Pipidae; genus Pipa; species Pipa parva. Next base: position 5,827 of record WMED01016133.1, read on the forward strand.
ATAATCCTCCGGAGCTGTCAAAATCTTGTGTGTCTGCAATAGCCTGCAATAGCCAGTAGATTGAAGCTAATTCTCTTAATGCCTCATCCGAAAATGTAAACATGCTTTCCAATAATCCCAAGTCATTTTTTTTTCCTACTGCATGGCAGATTAGGAAATGTCACAGAAAAGGTGACGCTTTGCATTAAAATGAAATGAAGACTGACTGCATTAATTTCATATTGGCAATTGCATACTTCACTTATTTGTTATGAATTCCACTTGGGTAAATAAATTCCTTATCATCTAACTCCAGAAATAACCAGACAGAAAAATGCAGTATGAAAATTGTCTTCCTTTTTAATTCACTTGACCCAGATCAAATTCCTTCTAATGGGTTGTTTGAAACAGGAACCATCAGGTTTCCATTTCCAAACATATACCACCTGGATTTTGTTTTTCTTACGGAGAACTTACAGAGGACATGGACGCAGCAGGGCACATCAAATTACACACTGTAAAAATGTCACCCTGAAAAGGTGACAGACATCAGCACAGAGCCAAAAACAAGAGCTTTCAGTATTCGAAATACTAATAAAGTTAATAGGTTTTGAACCTGATTTTACTTGGATTTAGCTCTGGATTTTTTTTTTTTTTTTTGTCATACTCAACTCATTAAATTTTCTATGACATAGTAAACTTAAAGTTAAAATTAAGATGACCGTATCTTATACAATTTAATTACTTTAAAAATGATCTCATGCTGAAAAGTCAAATTAAAGGGAAAATATACTTGTATTTTCAATATAGATCAGTAATGAAAGGTTCTGGATTTACTGGTTTAGTTTCTGTTCCTTCTTCTCAAATGTGACTCATTTAAATACAGTAATTCCCTTTGTCTCACCTAAAAGATTTAAAGTATGAGTGGCTATAATAATAATAATATTGCATTATTTTTTAAGTGAAATTTTAGACCACTTTTTATTTATTTATTTATTTTTTTTACATTTCCGACAGTTATTTTTAATTACCACCCATTTTTTTCATTCTGATTTTTCATGTATTTAAGTATTATTTTTGACCTATTGCTATTTATTAACATTAAAATAAAGTTTTTAAAACTTGATTTTGTTGAATATTGTTCACCTGTTCTCTATACCTGGCATAACCCATATTTGTAAACGAACAGATTTGCTGTGACAAAATGTCAATGCAACTTGGACAGAAAACACTTCAGTATGGGCAAAAAGTTACAACTCTATGAACATCTTGTATTTTCTAAAAATGAGTCAAAAGAAACAGGTGAAAAAAAAAAGATTAATAAATAAGGTTCAACCCAAACAGCAAGCTAAACTCAATCATTTGCTAATTTCTGTGCCGTATTTATTTTTATATATTAAGGGCAAAGTTTATTAAAATTGGAAAGACAGCTCTGGATCTTTCTGACTTTACCGAGAGAAATCTAATTTTATTCTCGCAAGATTCTGTTCGAGATCACGAGATTGAGTTTCGCGATCCCGAATTTCCGATATTTTCCATGGACAGGTAGCCATGCTACTAATGTAAAGCATGGCTACCTTTCCATGGAAAAAAATTTGAAAACTCGAGATCCAAAAACTCGATCATGAGAGAACAAAATGAGATAATACATTTTGCTCTTAATGTGTCATTTTATTTAATCCAATTAAGTAATTTTCTTTACTTTACATTAATGTGCTGTATTTAATTTGATTAACACTAATTTGTTTCCATTATCATGTATACAATTAAATAACAGTAACATATTCTGCTGCACACTCCACCCTTTTAATTGATTGCAGGCAATTGCGAGTATCCCTAGGTACCATGATGGGCACCAACATGTACAGGATAACGACAAGAAAGCAGGACTGCAAATTGCTGTTTTGTGGAGATTACTCAATTTATTTATCACATCAGGTGAAAGGTATCAATGATTTATCACCAGGTGAAAGCAAAGAGTGAAGTATACAGGTATAAGTAGAGAATATGCAAACAATATCTCCTCCCTCTTGATTACTTGGGAGTTTCACCATGTGATCAAACACAACTCATTAACAGATAAAAAAAATGAAGTAACATTATACAGTGTGCACTATCTGTTAATCAATATTACAGCTGCTGTAAGTGAACAGAAGATTAGCAGATGAAAGTCCATATTAATCCTAGTGAATGCTTGTTTTTGGAAAAGACATCCCAAAGAGGTAATCCTTAGAGGAGTTAAAAGCAATCTTGGGTACTATTTTGGATAAAGACTTTGAATTTTAAAAACACTGTATCATATTTCATTTTCTTTGGATTCACTTTTCTTTATGTTTTGGGCTTATAGTATTTTCTGTAATAAAAGAAAGGCTGTTTTAACCTAAACAATGTGATTCAATCAAAATTCTAGACTGAAAACTAATCCTTACAACTTGTGTCATTTTCCTGATCCTAGACAAAATAACTGTAAAGAAACGATGCTGTTTTCATTGATATTCAACCATCTAAAGCTAAAACCTCACTAATTAGTCAAAGACACAAATACGTGATTAATACTTGGAACAACAATTATAACTATTCAGTCATGCCTTTAGAAATATGCAACACCCCAGATGTATTTTAGATGTTAATTAATAATATATTTGTTATGAGTAGGTGCTTAGTTGTTTTTTTTTTTTTGAGTCATATACATTTATTTTAATTTTCTACCAATGTATTTAAAGGTATTCAAAGACATTAAGAAATTGGTGTTAATTTTATGTTTTTACTTTGTTTCACCTTATTTATATTTATTATTAATAAATATTTTGGTAACTAACCTTGGCAACTGGTTTGTTGTTTACTCTAAAGGCTTAGTTCATTAGTTACAATTATTATTAATTATTTATATTTATGTTAAGATGCTGTACTACAGTTATTTCCTTTTGTAGTGAACAGTGGCTGGTGACTAGGTCAATGGACCCTAGCAAACTGAAGACTATTAAAAACAAGGTAAACAAGAAACAAGATTAAAAAATAAATAAATAAATAAACAAGGAACAAAGAACAAAAAAGTTCTGAAAAAAGAGAAATAAATAAAATAAAATGCAAAAAAATAAAGACCAAAGTGGAAACTGTCTTAAAATGTCACTATTTACAGTATACTGATAATCAATCTAATGTATTATAGAGATCATCAGAATGTGCTGATAACTGAGTTCCCAGTGAGGAGTGAGTGGTACCCAAATGGTGGATAGTTGAGACCCTTACCTTCAGGTAACACTATAATATTATTGAAATTTATAAAACTTGATAAAGTTGATTTCAACCTCGAGTTTTATTGATGTAAAATATGGGTGCCTGATGGAAAAATATTGATCAATACTTTTTCAATGGAAAGGTTGCCATATGTTACATTAGCAGTATGGTCTAGTATGGCTGCCTTTCCATAGAAAAATCCAATTTAAAAACTCGATCGAAAAGTTTTGATTGGTAAAATTGACTTTCTTGAGTTTTATAAATATCACAATAAATAGATAAGTAGTTCAAGGGCGAAATTTATTAGATGCAGAATTTTTCCGCATGTGCAGAATTTCAATAGATTTTCGATCGCACATGCGGAATTTCGATCGAGTTCCGTTCATGCGGTAAAAATTTCCGCACGTGTGAGCGGAATTTAAATTTCGCTTTTTATAAATTTTGCCCTTAGAGAGATCCTATTTATTGACTTGATTTTGGCTGTTATAAATTGCTGCTGAAACTAGAATAAAAATATGTGAGTATACCTGTTCTCATTGCATGTTTCATACATGTTACAAAAATCCCTGACAAATAATCTTTGTAATTCAGATTAATTCAATATATTCTTTACATTATCTCTAATTTGTAAATTGGAGACCCATATCTTGAGAAAACTAGACAGAAGTAATGGGCCTTGAACAGAACGAGTCCTCTAAGATCTTTGAGCATTGCAAAGACATGGTTGTATGAAATTTATAATATTACATCTGTTTCTTTAACTATAATAGCAATTTATTTTATTTAAGGCATCATTTAAGGCTAGTAAACTGTTCTTCATTTCATCTTGCCTCTACCATTAGTATTACTAAACAATAAATACACCCTCATTTTCTGCACATAATACTCAAAGATTGAATAATCATTATCATATACAATTTTAAAAAAATGTTTAGCTACATGCATAGCATTGTTTTCAAAATTCCTGTTGTGATTTTAAATGGGTTTCACTGCCGTGGCAAAATAAGATGTTTAATAGTCGTTTCTGGAAACCCTGTAACCCTGGGAGTGATGCACAAATAGGAGAAAATACAAACACTCAACATGAGAGATGCTGCAAGTTCCCTTGAGGGCATCTGTCAGCAATGACAAATGTCATAGAGGTGAGAGAAAACCAACTATCTTGTTAAACTGACTCTGTCAAAGGAAATGTCTTTACTTATGCCTGCAATTCTTGCTTCATGTTTAGTAAAATAGAGTTTTAAAGCAAAACAAATCAACTTTTTTTTAAAGACGTACTCTTTCCCTCTTCTATCTACCTTCATATCTTCCTTCTCTCATCCATTGTAATGTGGTATCACTAATAAAATACATATGAACGTTGTCTTTTTTTACCTTTTTTTTTGTTTTCTCTTTGCTTCTGTCACCTGCCTAGATCAGTGATGGCTAACCTTTTGAGTGTCGCATGTCAGTATTCTGTCACGGCCACGACTTCTTTATGATAGGAATATTGTCATGGATTTATAACAGGAAATTGTGGTGGTTTTACAATGGGGGAAATATTGCGGTCTTGTTATGGGAAAAATAGTTGAGGTTTTGTTGTTTGGAAAACTTGTCGGAGTTGTGGACTTCTAAGGAGAAATTTGTCGTGAGTTTTCTAAGGGGGAAATTGTTGTGGCTTTACTATGGGGAGAATTGTCATGATCTCGGATTTACAATGGGACTACATGAGAGTGCGACACAAATGCCGATCATGATGCGTCAGCAAAAACGTCTTGGCGTGTCATACCATCAGTTAGCTATCACTGGCCTAGATCATTCTTGCAAGACAAAGCAGTCTAGTTGTGCTTATTGCAGTCCATCCATATATTTTGTATGTAGTCAAGCCTGGCAATAGTTCAAGCAATAATATGTACGTAAACTCCGGCACTCCATAGAGTAAAAAAATGGGAGTATCCTTTATTTAAAGCATCTTTAAGAAGTTGACAGGTACATGTTAAAATCAAAAGCCTACGCGTTTCTCGCCAGTAGGCGCTTAATCATGGCAGTATACAATTTAAAACAGATCATACTTATATACCCATGTTATATGTAGGTGTGTTCACTGAGAAAGAGGTTCCAATCAAGAACCATATGATTATGGGTAGTTAACCCTGTTGTTCCATCTGGGATCAAATTAAAGAAATATAAAGGGGAAGTAAATAAAGACAACCTTAAAAAATGTATATATATAATGATAAACTCATTAAATCATATAAGTTCTGTAAACAAATAGTAAAGTATCCGTGAACAATACCTAGATATAAGTTGATTTGAGTAAACAGAATGCAATAAGAGGAACAAAAAAATATATATATATATTATGATATATAAAGTACAAAAAAGTATATAAAGTGAAAAATAAACGTATTATCCAGGATCCTGACATATGAAGTCAAATACAAAAGAAAATAAGAAGAAAACTCTATAGAGATATATAATTTCATGAGAATTGAATCCGAGATCATGAGAATTGTCATGATCTCGGATTTACAATGGGACTAACATGAGAGTGCGACACAAATGCCGATCATGATGTGTCAGCAAAAACGTCTTGGCGTGTCGTACCATCAGTTAGCCATCACTGGCCTAGATCATTCTTGCAAGACAAAGCAGTCTAGTTGTGCTTATTGCAGTCCATCCATATATTTTGTATGTAGTCAAGCCTGGCAATAGTTCAAGCAAGATGAGTAAATTGATGAGAAACACTTTGCACTTTGGTTCTCACATTTTATTTTACATTTTACTATCTTTATCACATCCATGCACGTTTCTTCCACCCTATAAGATGTGATACACAGTTATATAAACTGATGGTTTACACATTGGTTTTGCTGTGATTAAGGAAGTAAAGGATTTTCAATAAAAAGTCAGTCATTGAAGAATAATTTCAAGATCAAACTAAATTCATGTTCATTCCTTTTTTATTGTTCATATTGTATTAAACTTAATGAAATCAGCCTTTTATTTAACCATTCACACCTCATGTGCCAGATATAGACACCCTATATTTAGTGGGTGATGTCATTTCAGTCACATTTGTCTCAAACCATTACATAACACTAGATATAAAGTCATACATTTTTCATTGTCAAGAAACACAATGGAAAGTACTAAAGATCCCAGTAAATTTGAACATTACACAGTTAAAGGACATAGTCTTTATAATAAGATTTGTTCTACCTTGCTAAACCTGTTCCTTTAACTGTCAATGCTAAATGGAACCAAATAGAATCAACAATAGTTCAGCCACAAAGCAGTGGACTGAATGGACCAAAATATCTTCAAACATGTTCTTAAATGTAGTGGAGAGACTTCCCAGGAGAGTAAGGATTGTTGTAGCATCAAAGTGGGGGGAGGGTGGGGAGTCATTATCTTGATATTCTATTCTATACTGACTAGGAACAGATTTTTTTTTTTCAATGGGATTGCTAAAGTAAAGTGTGACAGTACTTCCTGCTGAAATTAAATGAAATCATGTGAAATCTTTAAAAAAAAGAAGGGCTCCTACACACAATCTAATAATTACTCATGGCTCTTCATAACTCACATTTTTATATAAATCCAGGTTTTACAATAAAAAGAATTAACCAACCAAAACCTCCTGAAATAAAACAATTCATCTTCCATTTACTGAGCTTCAGAGTTTAACGGCATTTAGCTGCATTTTAATCATTGACACATTTCTATTTGGGACTTAGAGCATGCCTAATTTGGTTCCACGAAATAATTGTTTTTAGATTTAAAATGCAGTGTTTAAAAACATTAAATATTACTGTCTTCCCAAAAATACCTTGCCTTTGAAAATTATCAACACCTATTACAGAACCCTTAACAACGTGGATTTGTGTTCTGAATATACTGACTGTTCCCCTTTTCCAGTAATGATTGGAAGCTCTTTATTGCCTTTACCTGGATATACAGTATATATATATATATATATATATATATATATATATATATATATATATATATATATATATATTATAAATATCTGTCTTCAATAAGTCACTTATTTTAAAAAGGGAAATAATGACTTTACTTTTTATTTTACACTAAGAAATACATTTTAGAAATACAGCTTAATCTTGTACTATGTAAAATCTATCACTGTTCTCAGATCACTCATACCCCAAGAGGAACAATTGCTATGTACTGCTGGAAAAATGCTTTTTTTTTCAAAATTCATGCATAGTAACGCTTTTACTGGTAAAACACTACTTTACCCTGAAGCTTTGGCCACGACATTTAAATGCTCACTTGGAATAAATTAAATGAGAAATGGGATATTACATAGTTAACATAGTAACATAGTTTATAAGGCTGAAAAAAGACACAAGTCCATCCAGTT
>WMED01016134.1:0-13410 GCA_019650415.1 Pipa parva
CGCAACAATTTTTTAATGTTAATATTGCAACAATTTTCCCATAATAAAGTTGCAACTGCATTAATATTTTCATTATAAAGACGTGACTGTGACAGTAGCAGCCTATTGCGACTGTCTTTATCTGGCGAATTCGCACCTACACGCAACAAATCGGACTTTAGTGAATAATCCCCTTAATATATTCAGTCTGCCAAGGAACAGCACTTTCGTTTGATATAAAATATTTAGCAAAATGTTCTCTAATTTGCATGCCATACATAGGAGATCTATGGGCATGCCAGTCTAAATCAATTAAAGGCATAGGTAATGTATCATCTAGCATGGATCCATCACACAAAAGCATATCATTGTGCAATACACAGCATGCTTTTATTATGTCCACAACTTCAGGATCCAAAAGAATTGCTGTGTGCAACACATACCATTTGTTAGCGAGTATACCAAAGGCACACTCTGTCATACGCCGTGCACTTGACAGTCTCTAATTAAAAATTCTACACAGACTCTTGGTGTCTCGATACAGCCTCATAATGTTCTGTGTTAATCCAAATGCCTCATCACCTACAAAAACAAAAGGCATCGGTGGCCCGGTTATACCTGTTAATGGCCTTGACACAGGTATATGTAGATTTTCACTTTGCAATCTACTAGACATTATAGAATGGTGAAATGCATTGGCAACCCCAGTACTTCCATAGGATTCAATACCAATAATTCTGAAACAGTAATTAGCATTGGCAATTGCCAAAAGTAAAATGGAAAAACATTTTTTGTAGTTCCAATATTGTGATCCACTATGTATTGGTTTCTGCAGACACACGTTTTCCATCCAGTGCACCAATGCAATTTGGGAAGTGTGTGATTACATAAGACATCTGCAATCTTGGTCCATGTTTCCTCTGTAGGTTCTGGCATAACGTGTTGCTGAAGTAGTCGCCACAAAACATCACAGGTCTCTCGCACAATACCACTGATGGTAGATTTAGCCAAAAGAAACTGATAATGCACAGCAGCAAAACTTTGTTCAGTGGCCAAATATCTCAAAATAATACTAAATCTCTCCACTGGTGGAATAGCAGACCGCAGATGTGTTTCCTGATGGGTCAATGACTCTGTTGTTATTGCAAACAGCTCATCAAAAGATGCAATAGACAAAGTGTAATAAAGTTGAAACCATTCAGGATGCTGATGCAGCTTACCATATAAATAATAAAGTTGTCCTCTCTGCAAATGCATGCTATTCAAAGGGTGCACCCAATATCTTCTACAAACAGCCATGTCCATTCTTCTTCTTGCCCTTCTTTGCCTAATCATCTTCAAAGCCAACCCAGCAAACATGACCAGCTCCTGCAAAAACTCTCATTTAACAATTCCATTCTTTCCACGTGAAAAATCAGTGAAGAAAAGTCTACGAAGGCTTCCAAACGAGTGTGAGTGAAATTTCTGCAAAGAAAGGTCTCCATAGAAAGCTCCCAAACGAGTGAGGAAATTGTCTACTGCTGAGCTGCTAATGTATCCTGCTTTCAGTGGAGACACACAGATATTCGATTAGCAGCTACTGAAAGGACAATACAGAGAAATGTTCTATAACGTATACTACTTTCAATGGATTCAGTTGAATCCATTCCAAATATTTGCTGAGGATTTTGTCAGCGAATCTTCTTAAGCAAGCTCCATTTATTTACAAATTGATGACTCCTGAAAGCCACGTGAACTATTATTTTGCAAACACAGCGCATTTTTAGTCTGTGTGTGATCGCAGCTGTTAAATTGCTATTGAAACTAATTTAGTCACATAAAATATGCCGGGCTCCATACGCTCAAAGAAATAGCGCAGGTAGCATTCTAGCATAATACTCTCTCAATGGAACGCTAATGTGAATGCTTTTCTTCTGTTAGCATTGTTCTCTATGGATTTCCTCTGGCGTCTATTCTGAGCGTATTTTCACTGGAGATTTTTTTTTCTAAAATACACTGCGCACAATAGTGCGAACCTAGCTTAACAGCATGATCCTACTATGGTCACTGAGGTCAATTATATGCTAGGGGGCCTTGTTGCAAACAGAAACATTAGGTTTTCTCTCTCTGTCTGAAAAATATCAAAGAATATGATGTTCTACTTTCCCCTAGAAACTGAGGCATTGTATATCAATATCAAGTTCAGATTAGGTAATTCTACTCTACAGCATAAGTAGCATTTATTGACTTCCACCTAAAGCATGCCTTTGTTGTGTATGCATTATGCAAATAATGAAGAATTCATTGGAGTGGAAAGAAAACAAATGGAATATACAAACAATGTAAGAACTGAGGTCATGGCTTTATCCCCTAGTTCAGCAGCTCTAAGCCTTTCACGCTAATCCCTAACATGAAGTGATATAAGGTTATCAGAGTAATCTGCAACTAGAGGCTTCTCAGACAGAGCTTGTTGGAAGACTTAAAGGGGGTAATTCACCAAAAAGCGAACTTACCCTCCGATCATTCGCTTCAGTACGCATAGCCTGTTATGCGCTCGCTGATATCCTGCACTCAGCTTTAAAGGGATTCCAGTCTCGTGAGGCTTCTCGAGTAGAGCCTCGCGAGCTTCTCCAAGACTGAAATCCCTTTAAAGCGTTCGCTGGTGTCCGTGTGCAGGACATCAGTGAACGCATAACAGGCTATGCATACTGAAGCAAACAATCAGAGGGTAAGTTCGCTCTTTGGTGAATTACCCCCTTAGTCCAGCAGTAACAGCCAAGCCATTGGCTCTGGCTATGTGATCATTCAAAGGACAGTAAATAATGGACTGCCAAGTATTTTGAGATCTTTGCAGTTCTATCCAGCTGTCATCGTGCTACTTTATCTGGAATCCCTTTCTATGCTGACATCTTGTTTTTCAGGCTTCTGAAATGATTCCAAGGTAAGGGGTAGGTGGTCTTAAGAGGCCTATAATTAGTCACAACGATATGAGCTTTAATAAATCACTTGTGATATCTGCTTGTCAACTATGGACGCATACAGAGGTCTTTAACAGCTATGCAGCAAGCAGGTCAAATAAATACAAGCACAGTAGCTAGTAAGATAAGAAGGCTATCCCTGTCCTAATGCGCTTACAGACAGCAATCTCCTTTGTTGGGCATCTGTGTCTCTCCTTGAATGTCAGAGCCTGCGCACACACATGTATTAATTTATGAGAAAAAAAATGTTGAGGTAATACTAAAGAGGGCTAGCTGATGAAAAATCATTTTTTATACTTTAAGTGTGTGGCCAACTTAAAATTTGCCCCGATCTAATTGTTTTTAAAGGATTGGATTACTCTAATGAATAGATTAATTTAACATCCATGCTTCTAAAGCTTGATAACTGCCCTTCATAACAATGGAAAAGAAAGTCATTCACATTGCTGTAAACCATTCCTATCAAATGATTGCATTGAATGATTATTATGGCACAAACTTATTTGAGAAACTAGCTGGAAGCCTTTTGAAATCACATCCAAGGAGGCTCACTTATTATGGAACATGCCGTACCTAAACCTAATTTTACATGGAATTCAGTTTGATTTCGCATGAAATGGCCTCCAGTTAAGCCATTAATTGGACAGGGAGTGTTTCAGGACTTTCAGACATCACCTTTATCTCTCTGCTGTTGGGATTTTAAAAGACCAGTAACACCAGAATATGATAAATCCTATTTGTATAGGCATGGCTGATATTCCAATGCAATACTTCTAAAAAAAAAAAAAAAAAGTTAATCTTTAAACTTTCACTCTTAATTTTAATGGTTTCTCTGCTGGTTACAACCAAACCTGGGATGAGGTACTTCATTGACTATGCATTATCAAATACATAGGAAACAACAGGAATAGGAGGGTGTTTATTTAATGAATAATGACAATATGGCTACAGGCACAATTAGGGAAAAAAAAAACCTCAAAATAATACTAACCAGTAGTTTAACTTCAAAATGACATTGTACCAGTGCGATGTCAATCCAAATGGGATTTTTGATTTTCTGGGGTTACTGGTGACCTCCTGAGGCACAGATCTGCAGCTCTACAAATACTACTCGCCCCCATTTCCAAAACTTCGTCTACCGCTCATTTTCTTTCTCGGAGCCAACATTTAAAGTGAACCTGACAGGGCTATGTGGTTAGTTCTGTCAGATTATCTTAGACAGCCCTCAACCTAATGCTTAAACACACAGGAGAAATTATTTCCTTAAAGTAGTGGGCAAAATAAAGAATGTAGCATCGTGGCTGCTTCTGGTGGGAGAATTTGCAGCACGCTGTGCTTTCCTTGGTATGTAATGCAACCATAGGAAAAAAAAAAAATCAAACACTACACTTTCACAAAGTGTAAAACCATAGAGTTAATAGAGTGTAGCACCATGTTAGCCATAGATATAAGCAGAACAAGTCGAGTATAGGTAATATCTTTTATTGGCTAACTGAATAGATGGTAAATGCAAGCTTTCGAGACTACTTAGGTCTCTCCTCTCCTGATATACCCACAGGCGAAATGCGTACGGCGACTCCCAGCGTTCCAGAAGCAGAGGAGCATTTATATCGGCCTGCGGCTTTGCTTATACCTGCATCAGAGACTTTAACAAGGACTGTGACTGACTGAGATCAGTACTTTACTATCTATAATCTGTTAGTGGGTGACATACTTAGCTATTTAGAAGCCAGTATAGTGTACCATTCTGCTTTACCCATGTTTCAGTTATATACTTAATACTCTTCTCCTCTACTTTTAGTAGCAAATCTTTTATGGACCTTTTTTTTTGTTTTTAATTGCTGTCTATTTATACATATTCTTTTCACCTTCTTTAATAACATTAATGTGTGCACTACTTAGGTTTTCTTTCTCTTCTTTTCCCAGTATTATATTTATGTAATCTGTATTGTTGCACTATCACTTTATATTTAGTTACATATATTTTATAGTGCTTGCATCTATTTTTCTTTGTAATATATTTATACCCCAAGTGTGTTTTCAGTAGTTTCTGCTGCAGTAGAGTTATGCACCGTTTAGCCATAGATTTAAGCAAAGACAAGATATACCTTTTATTGGCTAACAGAGGTCTTAGGAGCCTCGAAAGCTTGCATTTACCATCTATTCCATTAGCCAATAAACAGTATCACCTATACTCTGTTGTCAGTAGTTTCTGACAAATAGTATTCAGAGTGACTGCCACACAATGAAAAGTACTTCATGTACAAATCGGATGGGTCTGCCACAGCGAGAGGGATGAGCTTCTGACGTCACTACACTTCTAAAGCAGTCTGGATGACAGAAAGCTGTTAACCATGTTCATGATCAAATGATTTAAGCTTTGGGAGAAAGCTTAAAGCCCATTCACTTACCAGAAGCACCACTGGAGACCAATTCACCAGTCAGCAGATGTGGAAAAAAATAGCACCAGGAGTCAAAAATGCAGTTTACAACAGATTAGGATTTTTATTTTATTTTTAAACGAAAAACATGTAATGTAAGAACATTTTTCTGGATAGATTGCGACAGTGATTTTATCTGCAAGATTTTCTTGAATTCCACCCAAAATGAAAAATCAGACCAGTCAACTGAATTTTATTTTAGCTATTTTCATTACACATAAAGTGAAGATTTGGTAAACATAGGTCTCTGTCACAACCTGCAACTCAGTCAGAGCTACTCAGCAGGTCCAGCTGCTCACATGTAAATTCATACCACTAAGTAGACTAGGAATTAATGGGGGGTGTTTGCATGTAGGCAGTAGGACCTGTTGGGAGCTGCAATTTAACATCTGAAAGGAGACAAGTTGCATTAAAAGGTTACTTGGTGTGAACAGTCTCAGACAATAGAACTGAGTAGAATTAAAACTTATTTAACTTTAATTTAAAAAAAAAAAAAAACTGACATGATCCCCACCAAACCTGTGGGTTTGCTTGGCAACAACACAGCATTCTGACAAAAACTGATGAAAGTCATTAGGATGCTAGGAGGTGAAAACCTGCAACAGCTGTAGGAGCACAGGTTGGAGAAGGAACACCATACTAATTACAGTTGGGATACTACATTCCATGCACTCACTGTTCCTGAGGTGAAAATAAATAAAATAAAAAGCAGATCAATGACAGACAAGTGCAGCTGGTTTACTTGCATGTGTGCCTACAGGGCACGATTTCAGCTGATGCAACAATGTCAGGATTTCTGTTGTATGTGCACCTACTGACCTCGTTACTAGTCACATGCCTAATGCTTGAATTCACCCCACTGGAAATACCTCTAACTCAGCCAAGCTCTCTAAATGAAAAAGCTCTATACTGCTCAGGTTTACCTCCACAGACATGCACTAATATGCACCATACAGTGTAGAGGAATGTGCATATACAGCAGTAGATTTTGCCAAAGAGAGCGGTGTAAATCCAGGAACACTCGACAGTGCCTTCATGCATACTTGACTTGCCTATTGCCTAAGGTTTGTAAGGGTATCAAGAAAGCAAATACATTTTCTTCCACCATGCTCCATCATGTGACTTTGCACAACTGTGCAATTAATACAAGCCGTTTCATCAAACAGATCAAAGATTATTTGCGATGTCCATTATTCCTACAGTAAGAGGAACTACTACCGTCAGCTTTCCAACCGTAGTAAAATTGGGTCATTTCACTTTCTTTGGAAAAGTAGAGTGGTTTATACGTTAGGAGTCAGATTAGGCTTCTGCCCTACTGCCCCCTGCTAACAAATACAAGAGTTCTTCCACTTAGAAATTATAAGAGTTTCACTGCACCAGATGCAACAAGGGGGGCAATGGTTCGATATCGGATCAGATGCCGAGAACCGACTTCCATATCGATAGCATATTCACTAGGAAAAATAAAGAGGTGGTTTTGAATAAAAGGGAAAATACTTAGAGAAAATATCTGCAAAATCTAGTCCCCAAAAGTTTATCTACAGGCTACAGAATGCAACAACAGAAGTATCTAACACAGTACAGGCACACTGCAAAGAGTAGCGAGCAGACAGGACATCATTTATATCATTTTATATTCCACTGCTTGTCAGATTGTCTACAAAGAAAATACTATTTCTTTGAAAATGATGTCTGAAGCATTTTGTGCACAGGTGGCTTTTAAGGGGTTCTTCAGCCTGAAGACTACCGAGCTCCCAAAACATGCTATTTAGTAAAAAACAATACATTTCAAATAGGTCTAATTCTTTCTGCATGGTTTGAAAAAAGCCAATGCAAACTATAGGGACAAGGTACCACTCAGAGATAAGCCAATGGTTATCAGTTTTAGCTGCTGGCTGGAAAGCTTTAGTTAGCTTGGACAAGCAAGCAGGAATGACGGTTAAATGTTTGTTTTTTTTAAACCATGCAGATAAAATATACAATTGAAAAACTGGATTTTTAATATTGATTTAACTTGAAGCAGAGTTGTCTACAGATTGGAGAACCCCTTTAATAACACAGGGTATGGAATTATGGGTCTATGGGGCTACATATGACAAAAGAGGACACAATATTTTATTGGTAACCATTCTGAGCCATAGGAAAGAAAGGACCTCCCCCATCTGATACTTTAATATTATTCCCTCAAAAATGGCATTTATTACATTCACCATTAAATTCCTTACTTTGCAAGATCTCTAGTGGGGCATATGACCCTGGGCTTAAATATACTTTGTCCCATATAGTTTTCAGATACCCAGGATGTAGTAAGCTTTCCTTTTACCTGTACCTGCCATGGTGATTTACATCTGGGAGCCTTATATCCTCTACTTGTTGTGCATGCAAAAGCACACTAGTTTTCTCACAGGCACCTCATTCTGTAATTAATGAGGAAAAACATCTTCTAGGTCCTTGGGGACATCTCAGCTCCCAAAGAAGCAAAAGCATTTGGGGGAGCCACTATTGCCCTGGTTTAGCTGACTGGAGCAGATTTGTTAGACTAGCACAAATGACACTGCTTACTCTTAGAAAAAGAACTTGTTTCAGTGGGTCTTTAGGAGAATTTGCCATGCTGCTTATCCTTCAGAAAAATCTTGTCATTGCTTGCAGCACTGCAGTGATCTGTGGTTTATGTAATGTCCTGTCTCCTAGAGGAGAATGTTTAAAGGCTACACTCAAGGCCCAGGCTGGTTGGTTTTTAAATTATCTGGTTAATGCCCATGTTAGCATCTGCAGCTAAAAAGGGTGGAGAGGTTAAAGGAACAGTCTGGCCAAAAATAAAAAAAACTTACGTTTATTTGTGCTAATTACCACCTTTTATTAAATACGATTTATTATAATTTTTTAAAGAAAAAGTTAAAATTCTTACCTGTAAAGAAGTGCTATACAGCACTTCTGTATTGCATACTCCATCTTCAGATACTGCAGGTGACTCTACGGTGTCCAAATAAGGTGATCCCTCTCAGGAGCACATTCCAGCTGTGCTCCTAGTGAAGCCCTGTATTGGCACTTCCTAAAAGTCACATGGAGAGCGTGCACGTCATCAATACGTCCTCCCTGAATGACAAGTATGCTCTTCCATGTATAGCACTTTCTTTTTACAGGTAAGAATTTAACTTTTTCTTTTCTTTTAAAATTTCTTTTAAAGAATTGTAACTTTAAAAAAAAAAAAGTTGATAATAAATGATATGTAATAAAAGGTGGTAATTAGCATAAATAAATGTTTTTTTTACTTTCAGCTGGACCTTTAATAGCACGCTGGTGAGGACCTCTTAAGTTTTTAATTCCTGCCCATAAACAGAAACTAGCTAAATGACAGCAAATTGCTTTTAGGTTAATTTCAGATTTGACAGGCTGTCACCTGCCAAACAGCCTCTTTACCTATACCAGTAACCGAACAAATCAATAAAGTTAAGCCTTATGGTACCGTGAAATGTTTCTTTGATATTTCTGTATGTATGTTCACAGATGTTTGTTGGAAAAAGATCAAGAGAGTAATATGTATTCCTCGATTCAGTAATTTACAGTAACCAATCAGCAAGTAGCTTTTATCAATATCATACAATTAGAAAATGAATACCAATAACATATGCTTGGCTGCCGTGGTATGCTGGATTGGAGTAAACAGTGCAATGTACACTGTAGTTTATGGTAAGAAATGAATAACTGTCAATTGACCAAAATCGTCCTTCCATGAAATGCAAATAGTTAAAAACACTCATTGAGGCTACACAAAAATATCAGCAGGTACCATATGCATCCAAATCTTATTCTCACCTCTGCTCATCTCGCTCTGGTTCCACAAGGATGTTTTTCTGTTCTTCCTTCACACTTAGGAATACAAAAGAATCCAGGTTTGGTTTAGGAACTACAGAAAATAGAATGACAAGTTGCTTCAAATCAAGGTAAAGTCATACACCTCGCTTCCCTTGAGTAAGGCTAGGGTCACACTGGCGTATAGGTAAGCGTCATTAAAAAAAAGTGTGTTGCATATGACCACACTTGATATATGTTCACATCAAATTCATAATGTACATTTAAGTATAATAATTATTGCATTGACAAGACAATAGTAAACCAAAATGTATTAAAAAATATAAGGTTATCATATATAAGCAAAATTTATAGCCAATACTACTGTTGTTTAATTGTTTTGCTATCTTTGTATTTTGAATAATGTTAAGGCATAACAAAGTTACTTTTGTCAATTTTTATTATTCTTTTATGATGTCATAATAAAAGAATTTCGTAAAAAAAAAAAAAAGTGTGTTGCAAAGAAATGCCAAAAATATACACTGTGAAAACCATCAGCACTGCAAGGCAGCAAGGCCAACCACTGAGCCACTGCATGTGTTTTTTCCTTAGGGCTTTGGAGAGCATAACTTGTAAAGACTAATCAATATTTATTTTCTGGACATGATACAAACACTAAGGGTAGAAATGCATCAAGTGACGTTAAACTAAAAAAGGCCGCAAAATACTTTGTGTTAATTTATTTAAATTTAATTTTTTTTACACAAATCAATAATTAGTGTAAAAAAAAAAAAAAAAAGGACACAAATTGTTAACATTTTTATGCAAAAATATAAGTTATTATTAGTTGCATTTTTAATAGTAAATAGCAGCAACTTCTTAGCGTCTAGTTTTACCATTGTGATGGCGCCACCTGATACATTTTCCATTATGTTTTGAGGGCAGCGATTCCTTCTTTGGACGATAGTAAGTGAAAATCTAAAACTTTTTTTGTGCAACATCTAACTCCCACAGCAGGTTGCAATTTATCCAAAAAAAGTACAACATTAAGGGCATTACAGTTCAATTTTCCTGCCAATACCTTGGTAATTATTTTTATCCTGCTATTATTTTCTAATGAACCTTCCCCTAGGGTACATTTGTAGCAATTTAAATACAGTACAGTTATACTGTTGAAACCTGCCATATGCAGTTTCCACTAAAATGTTTTGCTTAAGGTCTTGATAAAGATAGATTGTGCTCTTTGCCCAGGATTAGTGGAAAACAAGTATTAGGCAGTGCGGTGGTTCAGTGGTTAGCACTGCTGCGCTGGGCTCTGGGTTCAATTCCACCCTGGACTTCATCTGCATGGAGTTTGTATGTTCTCCCTGTACTTGTGTAGGTTTCCTCCCACAATCCAAAAACATACTACATAAGTGTGTGACTGAATAGAAATTAAAATGTGAGCTCCATGGGGCAGGGACTACTGAAGTGAATGATGAATCTCTGTAAAGCGCTGCATAATATATCAGTGCTATATAAATACAATTGCAGTAACTTTGTAACTCGAGAACTGAAAGATGGAGTAGAGCAACTCCTTTAAAAGTGCATGGCAAGCCCTACAGAGAGAAGGGATGTTGTTCCTTTACTAGGATCTGGTGCAAAATTTGTGGGTATAGCAGACCATCCATTGAAGGCGACTTACCAGATTTGAGGAGATCGACAGTCTGTAGATTTGGTGGCATATGACGAAGTCCAACACTCTTTAATAAGTTTTCAGTGTTTGCCATAAACCTGTGGCAATCATGGGAAATGGCTGAGTCACCATGTAATAGAATTATTAAACGCCATTACCATTGATTATGTTTTGTAGCTTCCTATGTATTGGTAAAAAAAAAAATCTATACTTCTCAGCAATATACTACACTAATTTGGACAATATATAGATCTAAAATAAAAAGAACAAGTCAGTTACCAATATTACCCTTAATAGTCCATTTGCTGTCAATTGGGCCAACAAATATATAACAAGAAATGGTGACCATTCCTAAGACTTCAAAACAAAAATCTTCAATCCATCTTTATTCGATTACATTTTAAAATAGTCAACATTTTGGCCTGGGACTGATTCTGTCATCATGTGATGGGAGGAAGTTTATCACTTTCCTTTCATCAAACACACCAATCATTTCACCCTTTGTCAATGTGTCACTTACTCTTTAGCAAAGGCAAACTCTTCAGGAGAAAGAATTGGAGGCTCTCCCTCTCCTCTGTTTTTCTCTTTCTCCAGAACATGAGGAAAAAACTTTTCAATCTGGAAGGAATCAACATTATCAGGTGAAATTTTGACGTATCAAATGATTTCTTAGAATATCAGAAGTAGGTAGACACAAAAAGTCCACGGTGTTTTTAATGCTGCAATTCTACAAATACACTTAATGTAGGGAACTAAATACTCATTGTTCAGCATTCCAATGGTCATTTTATATAAGGTTGTACTGTCCCTTTTCTAAATGTGTATGTGTAAATACATCGAAGACTCTAAAGCAACACACTTTAATGAGGATATTTAGCCCATTTTGACCTTTTGGAGTCGTTTTGCCCTGTATAGCTGCTTTTCAGTGTTGTTTTTCAATTTGCAGGATTTTGATTTCTTTAATTTATATATAATTGAAAGGAAATATTTGATATTTATAAAAAATCGGTACACTTTGCAGTGTTTTTCTACTAGATTCCACTTCCATTGCTGATATGACTGTGACAAAGTCAACTCCAGAGGGAATAATGTGTTTTACCAGCCTTAAGCAGGCAAACACTTTTGGTTGACTAAGTAGCTTTCTAATTAGGCAAACAGAGTAAAATAAACTGAGCTTGGGAAGCGCAAAAAGTGAAAAAATAAAATAAAAACTTCTTGAAATAACCAATTAAAACGTCCTTGAAATAAAATGTCCAAAAAAGTGAGGAAAACAAAGTCCAAACAACTTGATTGCAGCTTCTTTGTAAATTGAAGTGTGCTTCAAACACCTTCTTAATGGGAATGTACAAAACTTGGAACTGGAAAAAAGAATCGCAGAGAAACCGGCACTAAGTGCCTTATCAACAATATATGTGAATTCAAGCTGCAACCACTCCCAATTAGAAAGTTGATGGGTCAGTATCGACTGACAGTACCTACCCATCAACTCTCCTGAAGAAGCGAATTCAGCAAAACGCGTTGAGAGGGGTACTGTGACCTGCTGGGCATACTCTGATTGATCCTTTAAACATCTGGTTTTACTGGACTTCAGTTCAAAGGGTTTCTTTTCCTGCTAATTGGATTACCACAGACAGTGTATTGATGTGCTAGCACAAAGCTTGTTTGTGAGTATCATTTATCTTTTTATCTTGTTGGCTACACAATAAATTGAATTACACTATGGAGGAATTTTTTTTCGTTTTTATCCATGAGCCCATAATTTGAGACAACAGTGTTTGCTTTGTGAAAGGAAGCACGGTTTTCTGTGATTAGCGTCTGGCACATCAGATGAGTAGTTTTATAACATTATCTCAAGGTGCATTGTGTATTGTTTTCTGGTGAGCAGATTATTGTGCTTCACGAGTGGCAGTGTTTACCATTATAGTTACTTTTCACTCACTCTAATTGGGAGTGGTTGCACCTTGAATTCACATATATTGTTGATAAGGCACTTAGTGCCGGTTTCTCTGAGCTTCTTTTTTCCAGTTCCAAGTTTTGTACATTTCTAATTAGGCAAAAACTGCAATATTGATAAATTAAATTACTGCTATTTCAATAGTGTCTAAATACTTTCCAACTTTATATAATATCCCCCTAATGCTCACACGCAAACCTTTGTATGAACAGCATGCTCCCATTACCTTAAGCAAGCGACTACGCAAGTAGCTGCTTAGAATATAGCGTATACGTTCAATTTCCATTTGGTGGAAGCTGATCTTCAGATCACCTGGTTTTGCCCTACGCAAATTCTGCTCCTAAATAGAAGAGGCAATCAGGATATTGTTACCTGTAGCAATGCCAGAAATTAAATATTAAAATCTGAAAAAAGACTTAACACCAAAAAAATGAAAATGCCTCAAATACCTTTACAATTACTATAAATTAAATCTGTACTGTATGCAAATTCTAAATGGTGCCTGAAAAGCATTATATTTCACTTTAATACTTCATGAATATTTATTATCTACAGCTCAACAGAAATCAATGGGATTGGGTGGGGTTTGTTTATTCAAAACTTACAACATGG
>WMED01016135.1:0-13410 GCA_019650415.1 Pipa parva
TTTTTTTTTATTTGTGTCCAAAGAGCAAACAGGTGATGACATTTCAGTTAGCTATAAGAGGAAGCAGGTTTTCCTTTATCTTCTTCCTAGCTCAACCAGAGCATGATATAATTCCCATCTCTTCCAAAATAAGGTCTGTCTTGTCAGAGATACAGACTTTCTAATTTCCAATGAATACTCTGTAGTCAGACTATGGAAAAGGCATTAAATAATAATAATAGCCTAGCACAATACTGAAAATATACCATAGATCAGCTCATTGGATATCAGAGAACATTAAAAACAATCACTCTGACAAGTTGCTTCCCCTTGTTGCAGATTTATGTTAACTTCATTCTAGGTTTGCTGTTGTGCAACAGTTAGACTATATACTTTTAAACTGGTGGCAAATTAAATACATATATCATTCATCCTTTCTCAAATGCCTTCTTTTATGGAAAAATCAAAAGAAAAATACAGTCACAAAGCAAAACTTTAATGTCCACATATCTATATGATATCTACCATATATCTTTTATACTGGGCCTTTTTAATATGTATAATTAATTAAGTTGGTTTAGTCCTCTGAGGCTTTGATAGCACTATCAATCCATCCACCATCACTCCCTTATTATGATCCAGTGAGGCCTTATTCCCTGTAGCCTTGGCTGGAAGTACAATTTTAAGGGCAGACAGCCCAACTTGTTGGATCAAAGACACAACTGAAGGACTTGCAGAAATATTGCTATTCTGTTTAGATCCAACTAGTCTGTCTGATTTCTACAGAATGACTGTGGGAAAACATGATCCAACAATGGTGACCAAGTCTGCAATGCGAAGGAGGCCTTAGGTCTACACTTCCAAAATAAAAAGATCCCTAGCTGGGTACTGCACTGTTAAACCATACAAAAATGTACTTTTCACTTAACAAAAAAGGTGGATTAATTACTGAAATTCCTGTTTCATAGTTGCAACAAATCACATTATTGAAAAGGTAGAGGAATTTAAGTATCACTTTAGCAGAACCTTGAGAATTTGCTGATACAGACAATCTAAATTTTATATGAGGATAAATACAAAAACATTAGACAGTAATGGTGAATGGGATGAGATTAAGAGAAATTTAATAAACTCATAAAAGGCCGATTTCGCTTTTCCAAGTTTATTCCCGTGAGATCTCTGCAGTTTTTCTTGGTAAGTCTCGCAAGATTTTTTCGATCAACATTTACCGATCGAAACTTCAATCGAGTTTTTCGTGGGAAAGTATGGTTACCTTTCCATTAAAAAATTTGATTTAAAAAACTCTGTTGAAAAGTTTAGATGACTAAATAATCGATTGAAAAATTCTTGCCCTGAAAGCTAAACAAATCTAAACCAACAAGAACCTGGGGCAGTACACTGATCTCTATCATGGCAGCTACAGTATGGAAGAGACCGTTTTACTTTACACAAATGCACCAATATAATTGTCAGAATTACACAGACTCTTTGGTTTATTGGGAGGAAAAATACTAAACAGTATATTTGATCCAATGTTAAAAAAAATATATAGATTAAATTAAAACTTTATTACCAAAAGCATACTATCTTTGGTTCCTAACAAATGAGATAACCTTTTTGTGCCAGAGTGATGTGCGACATAACAGGTTCATCTTAGTACAAAACTGAATAAAAGTATCGCTTCTAGTTTTTAGAAGGGGTTGTTCAATATTTGTAAAGAATTTTTAACTTTCAATCAGCTGGCAGTATCAGAACTGTAGGTGCAGTAAAGCAAACATTTTCTGTGGTTAAAGGGGTTCTCCAGTCAAAAAGACTCTCTCCAGTTCAGAGATTTCTGAGTGGCTGGAATCAATGTTCAACATTGTTATTCCTATTAACAGACCTGGGATGCTGACAAACAGAATGGAAACATTGGGTAAGTTAGTAATCTGTATAGCCGCACTTTGCAGCCATAAAATATATACTGCTAAACAGCTTCAACACTGTTATAAAGCAGGGGTTCTTCAGAAGGTTGAGAACTCCTTTAAACGTATTTAATAGAACGAATATGTACACCTATACAATGTCTAATATGAAGCAGGTTACTGTTAAGACGTGTTAAACTTTGTGATTTGAAACGTACTTTCTTTACATGTTGTTTGGTAGCACCATGAGAACCTTTCTATTTAGTTAGTACAGACAGACCAACTAAATTGAAACCAACCCTATAAAACCCAAACCATGTCTCCTATATTGGCCATATTTTCATCTGTCCTACCTGGTGGATGAATGGTAAAATAGCACCTTGTTAGTCATGGTTGCTTGAAGACTGTAGAATTAGCCAGCCTTGAAATATAGGTCTTTGGGAAAGGATTCCCTAGTTGTTAGATCAGGGCAGTGTGCATACATTGTAATATTATAACACTGGGGTTTAGTGAATAATTTTTCATTGATCAATGCACCTGGATAACAGCTATGCTTAGAGTGCATCCTTCATTCCAAGAACCAGGATTTTGCGCTCCAGCATGGAATCTCTACTACATTTGAGCATGCCCAGTTATTCAGTGCTCACTACTCTTTCAAAGCAGAATCCTCCTCCCAAAACCTAAACAGTATTTGTTAATTCACAAAGGCCTTACTGTATTAGTATTTTGCAAACTCCCAACTGACACAAATCTTTTAAGATTTCATGCGCTCCTAAAATAAATATAGACAATGAACAAGCAGGATCTATCAAAAAGGAAATGAAGCACTTACTGAGATTCACTTAAATTACTTCAAATAAAAGTACCTTTGCTCCAGGCAATCGTGTTGATGAAGAGAGTGGAAGACATTTGAAGAACCTTCTTTAGGATAGCCTCTTGCTACTATCTTTAGGAAGCAAGTCTTTACAAGATGGATTTAACAAAGTGTCTCTTGTATCTACCAAGAGAGAAAAACCTTTTCTATTGGAAATCAAAACCTTTGCTATGGATAACGTGTGTGTGGGTGTAATGGGTTCTTTTTTTTTTAGGAATTAGTCTACAATTTAATTGGTTTACCTGTCCTGTCTAAAGAGGGAGGTAGTAATGTTGGTATCGCTTGGACACCAAGGAAAAGAGAAATTATGGTAAGACTAACTTATACCTAACACAATTATGAATAACTCATGTGAGTGCCGCCCTCATCGTTAAATACCAGTGTGTCGGTTAGGCTTTTGTGTTGGACATCTTTATAGAAGAACAATAATCCTAAAAACTAGTGGCAAGATAAGGGATATGCAATATATAAAGGAATAGTCTTTGCATTCTTTATGTTTAGATCACTGGAGAACCTTAAGATGGAATAATACAGGGGCCTAAAGAAGGAAATTTATCCAGAGAAAGTATATGTCTGTTTAAATAATCATAAGAACAGTGAATCTCATTTCAAAAAATTGAGAAAGCAATATTTAAACCTAAAAATAACCAAACAAGTATATTAAAAAAAAAGGCACATTGTGTCACGACCATATCCCTTTAAGTGTGGAATGCCAATATCGTCCAGAAATAAAAATGCAATGCAAGAAGACACTATTTTTCCCTTTTTTTGTTTCTTATATTTCGCTGGCATGCCTAATTTAAAATGTTAAATTTCCCTTTTTTTGTTAATATTGTTGTGTGAAATGTAACTGTTTATAAAGTATATTTTTCCTCTGAAAATTCAAAGCAGCTTAGCAGTACAGTAATACTGACAGACAGAATTGTACACTATTCGTTAAACACTGATATGGAGGCAGTGAACAATGATGTGACAAAGAGAGACTGGTGATTAGAGAGGAGGCTTATGTCAGTCCAATTTCTTCAAGCACACTCCGTGGTGTCTCTGCTTCCTGCAAAGAGAAATAAGCTAATCAGTTCCAACAAAATCACTGTAATATGTCTGAGCATTGCTAAATAACCAGGAGCAATCCTGGAGAGAAGCCTAATTAATATCATATACTAGTATAACTGCTTATTTATAAGTAGATAATTTTTCATCTATTTTTAGAGACCACATCAGGGCATAACTTGGATTTTCAGAACATTCCTTCTCTGCCTCTGGAAATAATGAAAACTGTAGTTCAGCAGCAGTTAGAAAGCCTCAAACTGAACATCACAGCTGTAACGTTATTACATTACAAATGAAGAATTAGAATAGCTCTGTAGAAACAAGTAATATAACAGACCCATTCACATCCACAAATGCTGGAATGTCAAGCGAAGAAGCCTTGCCCTCATATTACAGTGTTTATAAAAGCCAAAACGGACAATAATGACCATGTATTACAGGGTATCTATACTTTTATAAACACAAACACGAAAAACTCATTGAAAAATCCAATCAACAATATCAAACTAGTTTTTAAATACAATATATATGAAAGGAAACTATTTGGCCGACTATTTTTAATGATCAGTAAAAGTGGCAGTTTTCTCAAAACAAAAAACACAGTAAGATTGATCTTGAGAACAGGAGAATTCGGCTGAACTGGATGGACTTGTGTCTTTTTTCAGCCTTATAAACTATGTTACTATGAATTATTAGCCAGAATTAGAATTCAAATGGATGTTTAGGCAGTTCAAATTTCCATATAAAACCAAAGGAGATATTATGGATTGGGTTTGGTTTATATGTACTTGTAGAGTATCTGGCAAGTAAAACTATATTCTTTATGTATACTGCATGTACATTTTTATTTATAAAGTGCCGCTAGGTTACCCAGTGCTGTACATTTCAAGAATGGTGAGGTAGTTGCACTATATGCACCTGATGCTGCACTCAAGACTAATTTTCTTGTTTGACAAACTGTACTTGATGGGTTTTGAGTATTTGTACATTATTGAAGTCCTTTCTGTTTCCTATAGCCTATAGCAATTTTACTAGCTTATATGTCTGCACATTATATTAAAAGCATTGGCATGCCAACAGTGATCTTCATCTTCCAGCCTTTACGTTTAGCCCGAAGGGAGAACCAATCCTTGTTATAAAGAAAAAATTAGTAATGGAACACCTGCGCTTTATGGTCTTGAACTTGCAACAAAGGCTTGGCCCAAAGGTTTATCCCCAGATAAGCAGCTCGCTTCTCCATTGCATAGGTCACAAAAGCTTAAGTAGGTTAGGGAGTGCTGCACTTCCTCTGGGTATAAAAGAAAGGAGTGGATAGTGCAGATCACTTTGATACCTTATAAAAATAGATGAAATACTACTCACTCATTATCCGTGATTTCACGCTTTGGATTACTATGGTGTAACCCCAACCATCAAAGCTTTCCTCTGTTGGATCGGCCTGGTTCCCGTTTTAGATGAGTAGTATTTCATCTGTTTTTATAAGGTATCAAAGTGATCTGCACTATCCACACCTTTCTTTTATACTCAGAAGAAGCGCAGCACTCCCTAACCTACTTAAGCTTGTTATAAAGAACTTTGGAAATGATAAGCATTTGTTATCTTTATTTTACAGCAATTCCCCCATGTTGGACATCCCTGATGATTGATGACATGCTTGACATCTATGGAAGGCCTGCAATCCTAATGCACCGATTTAAATGACTTCACGGTCAAAACTCTAATCTTAATTAACTATTTTTTTTCGTCTTTATTATATAGTTGCATTGTTACTTTATTTTGCTGAAGTCTCTTTACTCAACCACTAGTGTTACAATTGTTTTAAACTGTCAAAATACAACTAGAAAAAGGACTAAGACCAAATTCATAAATGTATTAATAAAAAATGATGTAATGTTAACTATGCCAAAATGAGATATTTTATCAATAGAAATCATATGCCAACTCCAAACAAAAATGATTTGCTATTCTGTAGTTATTATATGTACACTTCACATTCACTATGATGTAAAACTGTGATCAATTTGACACTGCGGTACAATTTTAACAATTACATCAAATTTTACTGGCCATTTTATAAATGCTGAAAATGTCAGAAAGTGGCCTGTGTAAATTGCAGGAGTCATGACAAAAAAGAGACCCATTTTGCAAGTGCACACTCAAACTTAATAATAAATAATGAAATGTTCCATAGAAAGGGGTTAAACAAATTAATTTTATTACGTATTGTAAATAAACTCACAACAAATAAGCTCACTCCAAAGCCATGAAAAAACAGAAAAAAGAGAGTGAAAACCATTTAAAATTGTCTCAAAGGAGACCATATAAAATTAAGGGGGTAATTCACGATCCTCCGAAGTGAGGTGCGGAGTCTTCGCCTCACTTCGGAATGACTGAGATGCGCTCGCTGTCCTGCACGCAGACATCAGTGAGCGCATGAAAGGGATTCCAGTCTCGGCGAGAGCATAAGAGTTGCCTCGCCGAGACTGGAATCTCTTTAATGCGCTCGCTGATGTCCGCGTGCAGGACAGCGAGCGCATCTCAGTCATTCCAAAGTGAAGCGAAGACTCCGCACCTCACTTCGGAGGATACTGAATTACCCCTAAGAGGGAAAACCACATCTGATAATTAAGGAGGTAGACGGACAAATAAATAACCAATTAAGTAAATGGATGAATATCATAATTGTCCCCCTAATATTTGATAAATATGAATAATACTGTCATACCAAAAATGATTGAATATATATCATGGAGAGTCCAGACAGTCAGATCATTGCATCCCATTCTGTGCTAATTAATACTCACAATGCACTTAGCCATGGACATAACATTAAATTAGATTTACCAGATGATAAAGGCACCAGTGACCCCAATTCAGTTTGCTGAAAAGGATCTGGATCTACGCATAGTCAGTAAATGAAGGGGGAACGTCAGATGTGGGTGGTCCCTCCAAAAGAACAGCTGCACTGTACATGTTTCGCTGAGGCTTCTTCTCGCACACACACACACACACACACACATATATATATATATATATATATAATATATATATATATATATATATATATATATACACATATATACACACACTTCATTTAGTAGCTATGGCCTTTGTCAATGGCAACAGTGTATGTTACTGTTACTTTTACTACTGTAGTTTTAATGGAGAACTATAGATATAAAATAAAAAAGAAATAATACACAACTTACCTTATATTGAGATGAATCGTTACAGTCACAGCATGAACTAAGCTGTAATTATCTGGCACAGATGCTTAATTCACAGCACTGGCTGACAGAGAAGCCAGCGCAAAGCTCCTCCCACTTGGTTGAGTCAGCAGTCCAAATGGTTTCAACATCACTTTCATTGCAAGGGCCAATGAGAACGCTCCCCACAATGAGCGTGATGATGGGTGAGGCCAGTACAACCAAGAGGGAGGAGCTTTACGCTGGCTTCTGTGCCAGCCTCCACACTGTGACTATAACAATTCATCTCAATATATGGTAAGTTGTTTAATATTTATTTTTATTTTATACCTTAAGGTCTCCTTTAAGAACAAAATCTTATTGTAATAATAATTAGCATTTCCTATTTTCAGCGATGCTTTAATTTTAGTCGTGCCTTTCTGTCTGTGATGCATTCACCAATTTTAGTTCAAAGCTACTGGCTCACTAATGACATAAGAAAACTGGAAGTTTTAAAATGTCTATTTAGATTCTAATGACGGAAGTCAGATAGTCTCTTATCCTCAGTTTTATGTGCCGGATCTTATCTCATATGACCTTTTATCAGAATGTGGGTTTCTGGAAACATTCTTGGGCATATTCATCAATGAGTAAATTTCCACACAGACCTGAATTCTTCATCTATGGCTTAGACATAAAAAAACAACATTTTCAAAAACTTAAATTTTGAATCATCAATTTGGAAATGAAAAGTTAAAATGTAAAATTTATTACATTTGCATCACTATTCGAGTTAATTTACAATGGTACTGTCTACTGTAATATGATTCATTTGTGAAAATGTCTCTCCACTACAATGATTTTTAAGTGTTTTAATTGCTGCACAATTTGTTCATTAAACTCTAAGTAATGTCATGTGGCCCCTTGGGATTAGAAACTAGACTATTAGATGGGCCTGATATATTGTAGTAAAAGGCAAGTATCTTTTTATTCTTTTTTTTCAATCACCATTAACTAGAACTGCATTATATAAAGCCTTTTCTGGAGTTTTATTTAAGGAATCATCCAACAAAATCTACCAGAATTTTTCAGGGGAAGTAAATCAGTCTTGAAGTTTTCTGCATAACAGGAAAAATAAAGTATTCACCAGAACACTCCCTCCCTGGCGTGGCCTTTCCTCTCACTGTAGAAATCAAGGGTCACTAAAAATGTCTGTCCACTGCCAGAGTATAAAATCTTTCTTATAAAGCTAGTCAATGTGTGTATGTTTTGGGGGGGGGGGGGGGGTGCGCACTTGTATTATTCCCTTAACATTTTTAGAATGGGGCAGTCAAATATCTTTAGGCAAGTGATGTGCTTAGATCTGTAATCATGGTCGTCTCCATGCTTGAGAACATAAAAACCTAATATTGTCCATAAGCAATGTGACAATTGACTATTTGGAAGCCTGGTTTTCTTATTGCTGGTAAAAATGTGACAAGATAATATGTAGGGCTTTTTCCAGTTCCATAAGAATCCAAGGGTAAATACAGCATTCAGAGTATGAAAAATATTCTTGTTTTGACACTAAGGTAACAGAATAAGAGAGGGCTTAACTATGTATTTGGTAATATAGAGAATGCAGATGATATTTAGGAGATATGTTAGCATTGCAACATATCCACCTACTTGTCCACCTATTGGTATTCCCAGAGTAAAGATTTTCCGTAGGCAGTTCCACTTGTAAAAATGTTGGTGCATGGAGTTCTAGAAGAACCTACAATTCCTATGTTGAAAACTTGCATGTTCTCCTGATGAAGTAGAGAAGACATGACGTGTGTATCCCTAGATTAGAGGCAATATATAGGGTGAATAGTATAATTAAAGGAAGAGTAGCATATATGTTTTGTTACTGGGATTGTAACTACTATAGAAATTAATTATTCATGGATTGGTCCAAACACAAGGTAACAGAATTCTAAATGTTCTCTGTATCAATGTAATAAGTGCAGTGAGTTATTAAAAGAAATAAATATCTGATTAGAAAACTACAAAAACACTTACTTTAGCATCCTTAAAAAAGGAAGGCCATAGGATAAGAAAAAGAGAAAGAGAAAAAGAAAAGGTGTTAATGTTGCAGTTAGGAAGACACAGCAAAAGATTTATTCTAACCTAGTAATGCCAGAAACCAATGTGATGAGAGCAGGGGAATCTGGTTTGCTGATGCAGAGTTCTTTAGGAGAAAACTAAAGATCAATGATAAATACATTTCAATAAATTGTTAAAGACCAGAAGAGCTTCTAGCTAAATTGTTGAAAGTCATTATGGTCTACAAGGTTGGCAGGTGGTTACTACCTTCAGCTCTTTCATTTTTACACACATACAGCAAAATTAATACATTCCCACTGAAAAATAAGTACAGTGCAAATCTAAAGAAAATGAAGGTGACTGGCAATCACATTGTCCTGTTCGTATGTGTTTGTTCCCTCAAGAGCAGATGGTGAGGTATACAGAGCCTTGGAATCCACAAGTTTTCTATTTCATGTGTCACGTGTCAGCCAGTCACATTATGAAGTTAAATATAGTACCATGCACTCAAGCACAAAAGGCTTTTCTGAGCCACATGCAGAGAAAAATCTTTCATCCCAAGAAAAATGTTTATCCGACCATTCACATTAACAAAAAGCCTTTCATTAGTTTCTTCTTTTGCCACAGCAGGTGAGGGAAATGCTGTGCCTTCTGGAGTTTTAAATGATGCCTGCGAAAAAAATAACCTTGCAAAGTCTGAATCCCATAAAGTAACAGTTAAATACAGAGATCAAGGACAATTAGACCACTGTATACGAGGAAGGCAAATATCTTGTACTTCAATTATTAGGAGTATCAATAAATGTAATGGGGAAAATAAAATACTAATGATACATGGAAGGCATTGCAACAATGATTTTACTGCTACAGATCTCACTAAGTATAATGCTTTTGACCGACGGCTTCCATTTAGTTAGGGAATGTCAAGGGCAGCATCCCTCAACAACTCAATGGTGGTTATAACATTTGGGTACCATCTTGTGATGCAACTTAAGCTTGCTTAGCTGCTCAGAGAAAGGCCAAATTCTTGTATGCAACCTTGTAAAAGAGGATGCTTAAAAGCACCAGGAACAAGAAATAAAAATCCCATTTGAATTGGTATCACACTTATTCAAATACAGCACTTGTAAATATGTGATTTTTTTTTTACTGCTTTTGTCTTTACTGATAGCAGCCATATTGTTATACAGACCTTATGCAGGGCCTTACTGATTAAAGGGTGAATTTACCTTGCTACACTTCGAGTTGCATCTAGAAAATAGTTGCAAATTCACTTTTCATTACTGACTAAGTGGAGAATACTCTTGTGGAACAAGCAGAAAAGGGCAATCGCTGTCAGATGTGCTGTATGGCATAGTCAGGTGAATAATCGCCACATCACCCATTTGAAGTGGCAAAGTCAAATGGGTGAATTTGGAGCAGTATACCTAGTCCCATTCACGCCTTTATGAGAATATTGTCACAGTTGCAACTTTACTATGGAAATATTGTCACAGCCGCTTTAGAATTGTCACAGTTGCGACTTTACAATGGGAGAATTGTTGCAGTCTTGGATTTGCTATGGGAATCCACTATTTGAGAATTCGACAGTTGATTTTGGACTTCTGAGAATAACCTAAGTTGGTCCCTCATTTAATTAATTACTTAGCTACCACCATAATCTTACTTGAAAGTCCAGCTACATGCATTTACAGGACTAGAAACCTAGAGGGACTTTTGAGCAGTACTATGGCTGTAGCAATTTAAGTCAATGGGGGGGAACTGAATGAAGTGGGTTTTTGTTATTGAGTAAAGTGAGCAGCAAACAGCCTTGTCTGTGAAACTGCTGTAACAATGGACCTATCCAGAAATCAAGTAAGGCCAAATTCTATTGACTCTTAATTACTAAATACAAAAGATTATAGTGATGGCTTACTGTACCCACTTAGCTCTAGGGCAGTGGTTCTCAACCCTTTATCCGTGACCGGGACAATTTTAAAGTCCATAGCAACGTTGCGACAGCAACAATATTCACATAATCATATGGGAACACT
This sequence comes from Pipa parva, assembly GCA_019650415.1. Taxonomy (NCBI): domain Eukaryota; kingdom Metazoa; phylum Chordata; class Amphibia; order Anura; family Pipidae; genus Pipa; species Pipa parva. Next base: position 11,093 of record WMED01016135.1, read on the forward strand.
GTTGGGGTAGCGACTTTACTATAGAAATATTGTTGCGGCCGCAACTTTAAAATTGTTTAAATGGTATAAAAAATCTGTGACAATCACGAGGGGTGTTAGGCAACCCCTGGCAAATTGTCATTCAACACCAAATGGGGTCACGACCCCCAGGTTGAAAACCATTGCTCTAGAGACTAATAAAATAAACAGACTTCCAAGGTAGCATTGTTACAGTATATTCCTGAATCTCTCATCTGATTTAGAAAACTGACACAGCCTACTTCCCAGATTCTCATGAACTCCATTTCCCAGAAAACACGTTGTAAAAACCCCACCCCCAACAGCCTCTATGGCTGTCATATCAGACTAAATATGACAAATCTTTTTTTTTTTTTTAACTCAAAGAAGCCACTGGAAAAATTAAAGGTTTGATTGTTAAAACAACTTTATACTGGTGAAAACATTTTTTGTTGCCACTAGTTTATGTGTTATAGTTTTGTTGTTACTAGTTTATCACTATAGTCTCACTTTCAATAATGAAGTCATCATACACAATTGTTTAATCAACATATTTTCCATATATTAAAATGTAGTTATCACTCTGCATTATTATTTGACATAAGACTGTTCACACCTTAAATATATCTGTCATTAAATAGATGCTTGGAGGATACAACTCCTGAGGAAGCGATCATGCGAAACGCGTTGAGTTGAGGACGTTTTTGTGCAAGCTATCCAATTGCAGTTATCTCTTGGACTTTTAAGCTGTTTATTTTCCACTGGACTCACATTCGGAAGGAGAATACTGGATAACTTTTCACATGTGCTTTTCTCTCATTCGTTTGTGAGTATAATTGAAGCTGCTGTTTTTATTCTTGTAAAATTAAAGCTGTATTACACTATATTTGGTTATCCTATCTTTTATGGGATGTTCATACATGGATTATTGCGCTTCATGCCACAATTGAACTGAGAAGGAAGGATTTCCCTGATATTTCTGCTGTGTACATGCTCGGTAAAGTTTACCTTCTGGTAAGCGCATATATTGAATTCATTGGCCACATATGTGCAGTGTTACACTTTGGTGTTTTATTCGTTTTCCAACATTTGATTTTGCACTTTATACCACTTGCTGATCTATTGGCACGTTTGGGCTATTCAGCTTTTAGGATTTGTCATACAACATTTAAAGCACTATGAAGTGCGTATCTATTGCGCTTCCTCACCTCTAGGTTTGTTTGACAAGATTTCACGCAAGGGGAGTGAAAAGCAGACTCCCAAGTGAGGAAGCTGCATCGATTCTTACACATTGGACTGTTTTGTTTTCATGTATTTTTATCTTTATTTTGATTGATTACAGCGCTGCTGTAAACATACATAGTTTTGTGTGTAGTTTTTTTTGTTAGTCTTGCCTTTAATTGAACACTCCTGCCAAACTAATTAGCACAGGTGTCTGCAATTGCTTTCAGTGATATAAAGAGCCCTGACACACATCACCATCAATGAGTTTAACTGACAAACAAAAAAATTCTTACCTTATCACTCCTAAACACTTTTTGCATAATAATTTGGAACACATGTATAGTACTTGATGAAGTCCTGGTTTAGGAAATGTACAGTTCTCTTTAAAGGAACGATTTAGGCACAGTTATTTGCTGTCTGTTTGGCACTGTTAAATAAAAGTTACATAAATGCTTTCTGTCATATAAATTATTTATTTATTTCCACCCTTCACAATTTAGCACCAGTTTGTTACTGAAGCTGCTTCCCTCTCTCAGCCGTTGATGAAGTCCTGGTTTAGGAAATGTAGGATTTTTTTTTAAAGGAACTGTTTAGGCACCAACAGTTATTTGCTGTCTGTTTGGCACTGTTAAATAAAAGTTAAATAAATGCTTTCTGTCATATAAATTATTTATTTATTTCCCCCCTTCACAATTTAGCACCAGTTTGTTACTGAAGCTCCTCCCCTCTCTCAGCCACTTCCTGTTCAGAGTTAAGGAATTGACTGACAGGCTGGATAATGCTACATAACCAATCAGAACCTTTAAGCTGTCATCCACCTTTTTTTTTTTCTTTTTTTTTTTTTAACTCTGAAAGGTGTAGTTAACCCAGCAAAAGCAATTGTTAAAGAAAGGGCTGAAACATTGACTTTCTTTTTATATGGATTTGTTCTCTCTCTCATGCTCAATATCAGCGCTTGCTACTGACAGCATACACCATTAGCTGTAAGTATTGTAACTGCCCAGGGTAATTCATTAACTATTAATTTTGACCTTCCCGAGACACTGTTGTGTCAGTGACACAAGAATCCAACCAGGAAGTAAACACATAAGGAGCTG
>WMED01016136.1:0-11788 GCA_019650415.1 Pipa parva
GTTAGAGTGTTGGAGGAGATAATAAAATCTATTTTTGGGGAGTGGGTAACTATAGTGATAGTGGGATTGGCAGAATAGGGAATTGGGAAAATAAGAGATTCGGGTGGACAGAGGAGAGGGTTGCTAATGTGGAGATGCACGGACAGAACACACAGATTAATATGACGGTAATACCAAAAATAATCAAATTTATAGTTACTATATATTCAATCTGTGCCTTTAAATTGTGTCTAAAGTATGATATTTAGCTATTTAACTTGAAAAATTGGGCTTTCGGGACACATTTCCTCTATATGCATTTAATATATCTAAAGCACCATAGAAAACAATGGGACTGGGTAAGGTGTGTTTAACAACATGGCAGCTATGAGTATAGATAAGAACAGACAGAAAGAAATACAATTCATGAATTTAACTTCAAAGATTGAGAATGGAGTAACCTTGAATAGACTACCATATAGCACCTGCCCCCAACGTGTCCTGTCTGCCATGTACAATGTAGGTTCACAAATAAAGTAGGAATAAACAGTGCTAGTGAGAAATTGTAGCTTGGCTACATAATACCTACTTTTAGCAATACTTCACTACAATCTTTCAAAAAGATTGTTTACATGAAGTTAAACAATTTTGGTATCACAGTTCTAAAAATCCAAGCAGCACAATATCTATGAAAAAGGAAAAGGATGACATAAATAAACATAAGAATAATAAAAGTTTGGTTATACGCCAGGCAGATAAAATACTGGGGGAATAGCTGTCATGGACTACTTCTCATATCTTATAGAGGCAAACAGACAACTAACGATTCCTGAACAATACAAATATATAGATACAGATCCAGTGATCTCAGTTAAAAAAAAGAGATTGATATCTTAGTCACAGAGGCTGTGTCCAATGGAGTTATAACACAGGAATAGAGTAGTTTTTTTAACTGTGGACTATCCCTGTACCCCAGTGTTGTATCTACTCCCAAAAGTACATATAAACCTATACAATCCACCTGGTAGAGGTAGACCAATAATTTTAGGGATAGGAATTGTCCTAGAACCCCTTTCTAAATTTATAAACCAAAACCTTCAAACCAATGGCGAAACAAATTCCAGACTGTTTACATGATACTACACAACTATTACAACACAAGTATGAGATCACCAACATACAGGAGGGGGTATGGCTCTGTGGCATTGATATCCAGAGCCTTTACACGTCCATACCCCAAAATGAGGTATATAGAGGAAGCATTACTTTACACTACCTTACTACATCATCTTATATTCATTCTGCTTGACTGTCTGCATCTTGTACTGTTCAGAAATTAATTCAGGTTTGATAACACATTTTACTGGCAAAAGCAATGTACAGCAATGGGAGCTCCTGTAGCTCCCTCCTTTGCTAATATTTTTGTCTGTAATCTGGAAAACAGTATGTTCCATAACTCCAAATATATGCTGTATATTGTCAAATACCTTCGGTATGTGGACGACATCCTTGTTATATTGGTCAGGTCTCACAGCTGAACTTTTCTTCTATGGTAAATGAAGCAAACAATATGCACCCCACTATTAAATTCACTTTTGAATACAGCAAAGACAAAATAAACTTTTTGGATGTGTGTCTGTCAGTGGTATGGTACAATTATTGCAGACATGTTCTGCAACAAATTGACAAAAACAACATTCTACTTGTAGTCAGAGCCATAGCCAAAAGCCAATATTTATGCACATGCCACACTACCTCATTGTTTGAGACAGCAGCACAAAATCTGCAGCTTTAAAGAAAGGGGTTATAAAAATAAGACCACATGTCAAGCATTTTAATAGCAAAAAAATACATCTAGTAATAAACTTTTGAAATATAATAAAAAACAGCATTCTGATTGTTTACCATTTAATGCCAAGTATAACTCTAAGTCCAAGGGCATTGAACACATAATCAAAAGGTTCTAGCCCATTTAAACTCATGATAAGGATCTGAGTAAAGTTCTTAAACTCCCCAGTTCCTTGAAATTTGAATTGATGGACTCAGGAGGTAGTACTTTCCTTTACACTGGACTTTTGTATTGGTGGACTTTTATGAGGCGGGGCTTTGAGAGTTTAAACTCCATGTTTGATTCACTCTGTGCATATCTGATAAAGGGCAACTTGTCCAAAATATGTAATGCACTAGCAGAATAAAATTATGTAGCCACGCTACAATTTCTCACTAGCACCGTTTACTCCTACTTTAATTGTGAACTTAAAGGAACAGTCCAGCCCATTTAATAAAAAGTAATGTGTGTTGTAAATGCATAATACATTTTTTTCTAATATAATTTAGTCAGTCTTTTATGTGAGCAAAGGAATTAACTGTTCCATCTGTGTAGTAGTACACAGCTCTTCTGTGTTTACTTCCTAGTTGGATGGATGTAGCATTCTTCTGCTACTGACATAACGGTGTCTCAGGAAAGTCAAAATTAATAGTTAATGAATTACCATGGGCAGTTACAATACTTACAGATAATGGTGTATGCTGTCAGTACCAAGCGCTGATATTGAGCATGAGAGAGACCAAATCCATATAAAAATAAAGTCAATATTTCAGCCTTTTCTTTAACAATTGCTTGTGCTGGGTTAACTACACCTTTCAGAATTAAAAAAAAGTTGGATAACAGCTTAAAGGTTCTGATTGGTTATTTAGCATTATCCAGCCTGTCAGTCAATTCCTTAACTCAAGATTCCAAACTGAACTGCTGAAGAGGAAGTGGCTGAGAGAGGGGAGGAGCTTCAGTAAAAAACTGGTGCTAAATTGTAAATGGTAGAAATAAATAAATAATTTATATGACAAAAAGCATTTAACAGTGCCAAACAGACAGCAAATAACTGTTGGTGCCCAAGCTGTTCCTTCAACTTCAAACATAACATTTTTACAAGTGCTGTATTTGAATAACTGCCATACCAATCCAAATGAGATTTTCATTTTTTGGATGTTACTGGTCTCTTAATTAACCCATGCGTAGAAGAACAAAAATAAATACATTATCAAATGATTTTATGAAATTCTTAAAGGGTTAGATAATGTGCCCACTAAATAGTAACTAAAAGTATGTTTAAAAATGAGCGCATTGTTTCATCAGCGCTGATCCAACACAGAGGATCCTTGTCAGGCAGCATCCATAGAAGCACCAGAAATTCCCATCTACACTGTGATGGCAGGTTGCATTCAAACATGAACAAGCAGTATATGCAAAATTTGCCTGTGCCCAAATGCTTGATGCTTGCTTGTATTCCTGAGGCATCAGTATGCAGCACCACAGTCTGCTCAAAAGCTAATTATGAGGCCTTAATTTGCAGCTCTTGCAACAGTTGAGTAGACTATGCACATGACTGGTGATACACAATTTGTACAAACAAAAAAGTGAAGTATCTGCACTCTGAAAACGCCTGAATATGTAATGCAGATAGATAATGTGTCAGACTTTCCTTTGCGATAAGATAAACTATGAACAGGTGAGTAAGTAGTGTCTAAAAACTGAAACTATACCATTACTTTTAAGGAGGCAGATTTGATATTAAAAAGAAGTGTGTCATCTAGAGTGTACTTACCCTTTAAAGGAATAGTAATGGCAAAAAAAAAAAATAAATACATTTCCAGTTGGATTGGTATGACAGTTATCAAAGTAAAAAGGTTATCTGTAAAGCTGAATTCATTAATCATACCACTTTCTGTCTGTTTTAACATGGCAGCCATGTTGCATATGTTTGTCAATCATATCTTAACCAATTTCATTATTTTCTATAGTGCATTAGGTAATAACTATTCAGAAAGTGTCTAAAAAAGCCCACATTTTAAAAAATAAAAGTATTATACTTTACAGACACAACAGATTTTTTTTGTAGCACAGACTGAATTTCTAGTAACTATAAGTACATTTGGGGCCTTTACATTGTTTGGTGTTATTGTCCTTTTGAATAAAACGGCAGTGATAAAATAAATCCTGACAGAGGAAGGGCACTATATTGTAACCATTAAAGAGACCTCTCATTAGACAAGTGGTGGCAATTTTAAAAAGCTAATTTAAAATGCTTCATAATGTCTAGGAGAAACCAAACAGTTTAAAGAGTGGAATTATCTGTAAGAAACCAGGTAGAAATGGTGCTCTTATAAATAGAGGTAATGGTTTAGGACTAAAATAAATTATCAAGGATCATTTAAGAAAAAGTAAAAATTGTGTAAAAGTAGGAGAAAGATAGTGAACTTCAGTAGGACTAACCTACTGAGGTCTTAAATTGTTTTTTTTTCTGGGCCTCCCTGGTTTGCTGCGCTGATGTGGCTCCCACAGCAGTACCCCCCTCTGTTGGCAGCCCTGGTGCTTGGAATTCAGTTAAAGGCATTCTATGCCATACTGGAATTCACTGGATTATAGAACAGTTTGCAATTGGTCTTAAATGTTTTTGAGGGTTTTGAATACTGTAACTTTTTATTCAGAATTTTCTCATTTACACTTTTGTTCTTTACATTTAAATGGTCATCAACCATCCACTGGGTAAAGTACAAATTGAAGGGGCCCAGAAAGAAAAGATCAGACATGGGAAAAAATTCTAAAGCATCCAAGATCTAGATTAACTGATAAACTGGGTGAAGAGCGTCAGTGACTGATCATTAGCAATTAAGAAAAAATCAAAATAAACTAGAAAAAAAAAAATAAATAAAGCAAAATAAAAGTATCTTAGTGCTTTAACAGGCACAGTAATGGCTAATAAAATATTAAAATGAATAACGAGTGGAAAAGATTCAACATACATATAAATCTCTGATGAAACAATATTTGGGAATTAAGTACAACACTCATCTTTATAAAAAGATTATTTTTCTAAAAAATATGTACAAATATTAAAAGGGCAGTAAAAATAATTTACCTACTGAGTTTTTCCCATGGTTTTGGCCTAAACAAAAAAAGGAAGTTTCACAACCAGCATGAAAAGTGTTACTTTAGTAATTACAGTCACATTGTAGGATTAGGGGGTATAGGTAAGAAATAGTGATGATCAATTTCTAAATGGATTCATTTCCAGCAAGAAAGGCATTTCTAGTTGATCATTAAATTAAGTCTGTTGTGTTTGATGAAAGATATTTTCTAATGAATGGGACTGAGAAGACTTTTTTCAGCCTGGAAAGGGTAGACTAGCCTGCATGAGGATCATCCCCATTCTATAGATCAAACTACAAATGACTTTTTACTTCAGCCTTCCTGAAATTATTGCATTCATTTTAAGCTTGCATTTCTCACCAGGGTTTCACTTTCACTTATTTCCATGAGCTTTACTATACTAAGGTTTCTACCATCAGATGCTTCATGCTCTGTAACTATTACTAATACTACTAGAACATTATTGGATCAAGCTTTTTCAGGACAGTGTGTTTGTATCCCATCACAATTACAATAAATGATAAAAAAAAAAGGACATTCAAAATAACACTTAAAACACCAATATGGGCAAAAATTTAGACATAATTCAATTTCAAAATAAATATTTTAGGATTAGACAAACATTTGTTTAGAAATACACATGCAGTTACAGAAGAAATATACTGCCCTCCCCCCCCCCAAAAAAAATTAAGACCCTGCAAAATACAGGTCATTTAAAGGTGCATAGTAAGAAACCTCAACAGGCAAACATATGTATATACACAACACAAGACACACTGAAAAGGCTGCAAATATCTAGATCACATGAAATGTAAACATCTATTTGTGGTAAATCACTGTGGTTTCAGATGATTTGTAAAGTGCAGTTTTCAACATACACCAAAAGAAATATTAAAGCTTAGGTTCAAAAAGCAATGTGGTGAATATGTCTGGATATATTGTTACGTTGCCGAGGAGGCACATGCAGCATTACAAGAATAATAGTCCAGACTTGAGAGATTTTCTGTCAGTTTCAAAGCTATTATACCACTAAAACATTAAAGCATCTTTTTTTTATCCCAAAGAGAACTACATTTTAAAATCACAATCATTATTTCATAATGAATTAGATCAACTTCTAGATAAAAAGAGAGGTATTATTTTGACATTAACTGTTGTGTCTTTTGTATTCTGTATAAGATCCCTTTTCTTGTACCAACTTGGAACACAAACATAACAGTTATATGTATGAAGCTTGCGTACCACAGGATTGCCCATGTTATGGCTACTAAATAAGTGAAGATACTACTGCATAAGGCCAAAGTATAGTGAAGCAATGTCAAGTTCATCATTGAAAAACCATAACTGTCCTTCTGGCAAGTCTTTGTAAGATTTCAATTTTTGAATCTTTCGGTATACAATGCATTATCCACGATCCCTCTTTTGCAGTTGTTCAAGCTTTCGTTTTAATAGATTGTAGTTTTCCCTTGTCCCTGGAGCAGCAGGGTCAAGCTTCATAGAGATTTCATAGTGTTTTCTGGCAAGATCCAGATTTCCCCAGCGATGGTACAGCACAGCTGAAACAGCAAGATGCTTTAGCATGGGTAATGAAAAATATTATTCTTGAAATAAAACATGAAAGCAGCATTCCAGCGCACTAGTATGTACGATGAAATACAAATTCCTACCACATGAGAAAGCAGCATAGCAAAAAAAGATGCAATAGTAATTTTTGGTGGCAAAGTAATGGCTTCTAGAGACAATGGTTTTAACCAATGGTGGCTTTATAAATTATTTCAGTTTGAAATATTATAGAATTCTTTTTCCTGAATAGTATGCTTTTTCTTTACTAGCACAGCAGTCCATCTCATTTTGTGACTGTGATACAGACAGGTGGTATCCCTTCTATTGGACCAGCAATCCTTTGGTCCAGAGGAGAACAAGCTTTCAAACCTCACGCCCAACCGCAGTTAAATTCTAATCTGATGGACGACATGGTGAATTTTGAAAGCTTGTTACCCTCTTGACCAAACATATTTTGGGACATTATAGATGTGTATACTCAGAAATGGTTGTACCAGTAACGTTATATAGAAAGTTTATTGCATTACACATTTCTTAGGAAATTATTCAAACAGCGCTCCCTACTTCTTTAAAATGCTTTTATTTATAGAAGCAGTTCACAGAGAAGGAACAGCACTGTTTTGCATCACTACAGTCTTTAGTCAAGCTGGATGAAGAAATGTGTGCCATGATCAAAAGGTTGCTGTCCTTGCTTTATACTGTTTCTTTGAATGAAGACATTTAAAAGAAGAAGTTGGTAGTTCTGTAGGAATACGTTTCAGATGTATACTGGACATTGTAGAACTGGCACTCTATTGAAAATGTCTGGGCCATATGTGGAACATTGTATTACTACATGTAACCTAATTTCATTCTAAAATGTTTTATAGTATGAGAGTCTATTCTATAATAAGAAAAAGTCTACAAAGTCAACAATGAATCTATGGAAAGTTACATCAATAGGAAAATATATGTCAGTGTGAACTATTGACAAAAATCAATGTTTTTGTTATTTGCTGCATTAGTCAGTTAAAATGTAAAATGCTTTTTTTTATAGTCTGATAAAAAAACAATAGTTGCTGTTATATGCCAAATTAAACAATGAAAATGTCAAAAAATAACTTTTTTTATATTTTATTTTACATTTAAGTTGTCCAATTATAGGATCAATTTCTTCCTCAGAAGAAAGGAGAGAAGGCCAAAATGAATCATTGCCCACTTGCAGTGTTTAATACAATTATTACAAAAGCTTCATGTTTTATTACATAAAAATAAAATCTGAAGTATTGGTCTCCTGAGTCCAGGACTGGACTGTTTAGCAATTCCTCTAAAAAGTAAAAACAAGCTCGGCCAATAAATGAAAGCTGATTGACTTGAGAATATAATGTATTCCACTAATCATCTCACCAAAGGTTTGAAAAAATCATTTGATTGACCTAATGTGCATCTGTGTTATGCTGCGTCCACTTCCTCCACAATGTTATTGCTTTTCATGTATGCTTTAACTCAGCACGGTCTAAAAACTTTGACAGAATTCTATTGTAAGGAAGAATAGGCTTCAAAAGGGTTCTTACATTTTTTAATTCTTTTCATGCAGCTTTTAAACAAAAGCGTTACACAAGGAGGCCTTTACATTACTAACAGCCATCTCATCATTATAGAAGCTCTTCGCTTCAATATGCGGGGCTTTTGTACATGGTTATTTTTGATTGAAATTGATTTTACCCCTTCAATTACTACACAGTGAGAACAGACTGTTGTACATATGCCTTTTGACGTTTCATTCCCGAACTGGCTTAATAATTAACTTTCTCTCCATCAATAAGAAAATTCCCAGAAAAAAAAAAAAAGGATCTACCTCAAAACAGCTTATTTTGTAATAATAATGCAAATGGCTCGAAAAGCCCCTTACCCAAATTATTGTGATAACTTGCAGAAGAAGGATTAGCTTGAATAGCTTTAAGAAATAAACCTTCTGATTCCTAAAATAAATAGAAAATGTTTTATTGAATCTTGATTTTGCAATTAAAAAAAATAAGTTTTAATGATGGACAAAAAACGAAAAAAAAGTTTAATTAAGAACAGCTCAGCTACAAAACAGCCAGTGTGACACTGGAAACAGGGAAAATGTGAATGACAGAAAAGTTCATCAAGCTGTTTTAAGAAAACCCTACCCAGGGGAATACCAAACTAGTTGAAACATCTTCAACCTCCAATGACATAATTAAACAATTTAAATAAATCATATTAATTCATCAAATCAGTTTTATGGTTTACCATATATAAGCAAACTATTCTGTATATATTTATCCATTATTACAACCCTGCCCAAAACAGCTTAACTAATGTGAACAAAGCTAGCATGGAAAACATGTCTACTTTTTAATATTCTCTATTCCCTTTATTTAGAACAGCTGTTCTCAACCTGGGGGTCGTACGACCATCTCATAGGGGCCGCAAACCGCTGTGGTAGCGACTGTAGGTCCCTTTTTATAAGGGTTCCTGCATGGTGACGTCAGCCCTGAACGTCATCACGTGACGCACATACATTATGACGTTTCGCCTGAACGTCATCATGTGACGCTCGTACGTAATGACATTTCGCCTGAACGTCATCATGTGATGCGCGTACATGAATGCGCTAGGCCTGAACATTGGCAATGACGTCAGCGCCGGGGGTCACGGTCTCAACAAGGTTGAGAACTGCTGATTTAGAACATATTTTATGTAATACTATATAAGGCATACATACAAATAATTGGCACACACATATAATAGGTAATGAGGACCATGCCTGCATGTGGGGTATTATTGCAGGCTTATTTATTAGCAGTTGTTCTCTAGTTCCATAATGTCTTTTTTGTGAATTTGAGAACAAGTGTAGAACATATTCTTACTAGTACCTACCTGGTGGCAGAAATCATGTTTATCTTGAATATATACCTCTTCTATAACACGCTGATTTGCTTTCTCTAGCTGCTGCAATTTGCCACCTTTTCTACAGTTTAGATTATTATGAAGAAAAACAGATCTTTTTCCAACTGAAATTCCTTTAACATAATATTACTCTTTATATCATGATATGTATAGCACTTTATAAAGAGAAATGAAATATCAATATCAGTTCCTGTCCTTTTGGAACCTTCTATATACAAACACATAAACTAAAAAAGTTAGCAGCAAATGCAAAGAAAAGTATCTTCTTAACTGTGTAAGCACAATGGGTTACCCAGAGTAAGGTTAAGCAAACAATATAAACAAAGAACACAGAAACCTAGATGAACGTACTCTGGAACCTAGTCTCATTTGTTATATGAATACTTTGAACCCAAACTCTTGTCCAGATCCCTCTTGCAAAGGTGACATATTTTGTATGGACCCTATCTCTGCATAGCTTTGTCATCAGAGAACAGACAGTACTTTCAGTGCCTGCTCCTAAGTAGTTGACACAGAACTGAAAGATGTGTGCCCAGACCTGGAGCAAATGTTAGCTACATTCTGCCTGTGATGATTCTACCAATTCTGCAGACCAACATACAATCACGTGCCACTGTTTCTAACCACTAATGAAATCTAAATTGATCATTTTTTTGCTGCACCCCTGCTGTCCAACAGACTACCCACTTTACAAAAACCTAGCTGTCTAGCAAAAGCTGCTTTTTGTAAAACCATGCTGACTACTACTTATGATCTTCATCTCCAACACAAACTTCTGACTATAATCTAGAAACCTTCAGATCTTTTCTCCACAACAGATGTCAGACTTACATTTTTCCAGAATTGACCTTGTTACCTTTTGAAATTTGGAACTGCATCTGCTTTTACATGTTATTTTCAAGCACAACTAAAACAATTTCAATGCAATATCTCATTTATGTTCTACTGCACTAAGTCTACAACAACCATAGACCAATCTGTAACAGCACATAATCTGAGGAGGCATAATAATAAAACAACATGCCTAGAATCGCATTATCATCTCCACCTCATTGGCATTAAAGCCTAGCATCTGTGTTGGCTTACAGTTGTCTCCAGGGTAAATGGAAATAAACAAAGAATGCAGTTTAATGACATTTCAGACATACCTTGTATTTCTGTGCTTTACCTAACACATTTGCTAAAGAAAATGTAATTGAGTGGTCGTGTGGTAATAATTTCATAGCTTCTCTTCCAATAGCTTCGGCTTGAGCCAAGTTGCCTGAGGATGAAGAGCAGGTGAACTGAGAATGAAATCCATTCTATGGTCTTTCACATGTACAAGTCTAGCAGAGTGAATTAGAGAACAGCTTGTGCATAAAACAGGAACTTTAATTTAAAGAAGGAATTAAGGACTGCAAATATACAGGTTATATACAAATTTAACATAAAATGCAGCTGGCATGATATCATTTTATATCAACTGAAGCAAGAAAAAGAAAAATACCTGTATTATCCATTAATATAATCATGTTATTCCAAGCCAAGCTGTGTTCTGGTTTCAAAAATGTGGCATTTCTCCAAGCATTCAGTGCATCCATATGGCGATTAAGGTCTGCATACTAATAACAAAAGCACAAAATACAATATTTTCAATAATACAATGATAAATGCTTTTATTGTAGCATAACAGCGGTACAAAAATGATTAGGACAAGTACAAGTTTTTAATCACAGTAGATATTTAGAAGAGATTGGTCAAATATCTACCTATTTCATATTGCTGTGGATTATGAATATACTTTATCAAAAAAACAAAACAACAATAACAATATCTAATATTTAAAAGAGAATTTAAATGCGCATCCATTTAATCATTCAGTGTACTTCTATAGGAGAGTTCATTTTAGAATATTTATACACACAGCTAGGGACTGTACAATAAGATAGGTACTCTGAAAGAATGAATGAGAAAGCCAAACAATGAATCAGAAAAGTGACACATCTCAAGAGAAACTAAGGATAAAAAGAACATTTCTTTTACATTTATATTACACAAAGTACATTGCTCTTACAAATTTATGTTTTAATGGATATGTGTTTTTAATATTGAAATAAACAAAAACAGTAACATAATTACATAGTAACAGTTTATAAGGCCATTAAAGACACAATTCCACCCAGTCCAGTATATTATACAGCAATGTTTATCCAGAGGAAGACAAATAACTCCACAAGATAAAAAGCCTATTATTCTAATTTTAGGGAAAAAAATTCCTTCCTAACTGGAAGGGGGCTATTTCCCCTCAAAAAAGGATATCACTGCTCTTACAGTAAAGAACCCCCTACTGGTATAGAAACCTTTCAATAAACATACAGGATGCCCCCTTGTTATACTTACAGTTGTCAATACAGAGATTTCTGT
>WMED01016138.1:687-13409 GCA_019650415.1 Pipa parva
CATGTCCATGTTAACTGGGTTTTGTTGAGGAATCATTGCAGACACTGGAGTTGCATGGCTATAATATGGTAAGTGTATTGTCATACAAATGGATTAATGACATCACAGTACATTGTTGCCAATGACACAGCTTATTATTATGGGAGAAATGAGGTGTATTGTTGCAGACAATGGTGAAATTGTGCTGCTATTGGTACAAACTGGACTATTATTCAAGTCAACTTGTTTGGATAAGCAGTGCTTTTTTGTAGGATTCCTATCCTGTATTCCTGACTATTTCTTCTGAATAATTTGTGGTTTGTGAATTGTACGTGACTACTGATCTGATCGATTGTTACAAAACATCAAAAGTAACGGAAGGAAGGCTCCAGATACAGCTATCACTGTAATACCCTTTTATTGAGTGCTAACAAACATGTTTCGGGTATTCTGCTCTTTTTCAAGTTTGCTTATTTCCTCTCTTGACCCCTGGCTTGACCTGACTGCAAATTGTTTTTTATAACTTCTGTTTCAGGCTATTGGTAATATGTGTAGTGTCAGACTGAAGAACTGGGGCCCACTAGGAAGCAAGAGATCCAGGGCCCACCAGGAAACAAGAGTTCAGGAACCCAACAGGAAACAAGAGTTCAGGGATCCAACAGGAAACAAAAGATTCAGGGACAACCAGGAAACAAGAGATCCAGGGCCCACCAGGAAACAATACCCTTTGCAATACCCTCAGGAATATGCCATAATGGTGCAGTGTGAAACTTGAGGAGGACCCATTTATGCTCTGGCTCTATATTATGGACTCTGTTCTTGAAATCACTGAGTGGTTGCTGGGTAAGCCTCTTTTAAGTCTCTTGTTAAAATGGTACTATAAATAAAAACACTGATACAATATAATGGAATACCTTCTAAATAAAAGTATCTTTAATAAAAATTACATCCATATTTTAATCAGAATAAAAATAGCCCTCCTGAATTTTATTTCCTGAAAAAGCCTAAAACAAGCATTTAAATAAATACTCCCACATTTAGTAGGATCTCCAAAAAACATCGATGTTGCTTCATGAAGCTGTCAGAGCACAAAAGTGTGACAAAACGCACAGTTCCAAAGTACCCAACATAAAGCTTAAATAGATAGGCCAATGCATGTATCAACAACCTTTTGAGGCTCTGCACTTAACGTAATTCAACCTAGATCTCAGCTTACTTTGGTACGCCAGCAAGGCAATATTGTAGCAGATAGAACAGCCAGGAAAAAGCCAAGGATCAAGAAAAGCAGTTAGAAAGCTAAGATTCATGAAAAGAAATGGGGATTGCAACAAAATTCGGAATCCACCAACATGCCAAGGTCATACACAGCAAATCAAACAATCATTTAAAAGGCTTAGGGAGGATCTGGACAAGATATAGGCCATCTTGGGCACAAGAGGGAGTCAAACTGATCTGAATCACTGATCTGTAGCAAAAGTGCTGGGATTATGCAGTGAGGGACCACACACAGGCTGCTGTCATGCACAAAGCAAAGTAAATTGAGTGAGAGGTAATATGCCTCACAATCTGTTAATATATAGCTAAAGAACTAAGCTTGTTTCCAGTCTAAAAACGTTACCACCTGTTGCAGTTAACAAGAATATGCATTAGTCTTCAGCTCTGGCTATGACTAAGACCGAGCTTGTCATTAGGGTGTAATATATGAAATGTATATTGGCTGTAACCTTCTTTCTCTGTGCTGTAACATATCTAACTCTTTCAACTGCACAAGTCTAGAGGGCTGTCAGTTTCCATTGGGAAGCTAGGCTGCAACACTCTGATTGACAAGCATTCAACATGATGCTCAGCATTGTCTGTGGCATACCACATCTACCCTGCTTCTGCTGATACGGAATTTCAACATGACTGGGAATGTGAATGACCATTTACAAAAAATACAAAAAACTTTAATAACTGGGATGGAGGGGGGGAGTGTGAAATCTCATGAGAATGATTTTCCCCTAACTTCATATGACCTGTTGTTATTTTAGAAAGAAATCAATAACAAGGTAAGTGTGTCACCAGAAAAGTATGCGAGCTTCCTGATTTCCTTCACAACCTGTTAAAATATGCCCGGGTGCAGTTTGATTTGTTACTTTAATGTTCGTTGAGTGATACAGAGAGAGAGAGTTAAACAGAAATGTGTTCATGTTTGTTACAGTCTGTAGTGGTTCTCTTCTGGTTTATTTGAGACATTAACAGTGCCCTACTTGGAATCAACAGTGAAGAATAATCTGCTAGAGGATGTAAGTGAATTTATATTATAATGCTGGAAACAAAACGTAGCAAGAGCAGATTGATTAAAGTGTGAATACTTGTTTCAAAATCCATAATGACTGAGGGCAGCATAATAGTTCATCGAAATTGGTTTCATCCTGCTAATGGGCATCCACATAAAGGGGGCAGCACTGGATACAGCACTGCCACATCACATTATGATGGGATACTGGGCACTGCCATAACAAGGACTGTTATAGAGAGCCTGAAGGGATCGGAGCACATCCAGAAACTTGTGTTACTCCCAATGCATGCACTCCTTTGGGGCTGTTGTTGATCAGTAGCCATGACAACCTTTTACACCCCCCCCCCCCCCCCCCTGGACGCCGCCCATAAACCTGCAATTCTTTGGGAAAAGATGGAGAGTGGTGTGTCCTATGGCTATGGCTATAAGTGAGCATCTTAAACTGCAGGCCACATCTGTATGTTTCAGTTTCAAGTCTGTAAAACTCCATCCTCTTCCAGTTTCCGAGTTGAATCCTTGGCCACTATTAACATCCTTTACAGAATTACAAATGTGCTGTGCGTGTACCAGAAAATATTCTATGATCTTACTTGATATATGTGTGCCACTCTCCACATGTATAAACCCCAGGATGGCTCTCTGTTCATATCTCTCAATTGTAATAGTGGGGACAAAAGTCAGGTCATGTGCCTTTTTTTTAACATTATATTTTATTGCTTTTGCACTGTTCGATTGGCCCACTGGGACCCTGAGCTGGGGGCTTGATGGGGCCCACCCTGCAGGCCATCTCAGTAGGTCTGAGACCTCCTCTCCCACCAGTTCTTCAATTCCAGTCTGATGCTGAACCCATGTCTCTTCTACTGTCCAGACATGTGCCATTCAGCTGGTGTACCAGAAAATTATATATTTTGTGTTATAGGCACAGAATACTTGACTCAGACCACACCCACTAACTGGACAACTGGACACACCCCTTTGTGCCAATAATTACAAGCTAAATTACTCAGGGAACTGAAGTGTGGCTCATAATTTCACGAAAAGTGAAATCACAAATGTTCGGTTCAACATTCGAATATTTAAAATACTTCCTAGTTAGAATTTATCCCCTTGATCAACTTGCCTATACATCTCTGACAAGGAGAGAGGTACCTTTTCGTTTTAGACACCTATAGGCACGGGCTTCTCCTGTCTATATAGAAATTCAGCACTGATACCCTGGTTTCAAAAGCCACCACCATGGAAAACAACTACATAAAGGTCCAAATTTGCATCCTTTCACCACTTCCCTGAATTCACATATTCAGCAAACTCTGTTATCTTTTGCGATGTGTCAGATTAGTGACCAATTCCTCACCTTATGTCAGTCACGTACTTATACATCTCTAGGCTTGCACATGCATGCGCAATACAGCTATTTAGCAAACATCGGAGTGTGTTGAAGTAGTGAATTACCAAGGTATACTATTCCTAATTCACCAGCTTTGCCAGAAAATATGGTAAACTATTGGGTTGATACCAGGGTTCCTGTCTGGTGTAAGGTGATTGTACACAACAGGATTACTGTCTCCTAGATAAGAATGTAAATAACACCTCTTTTAATGTTGGCAACTTTAATACAGCGACAGTAGTAGTGATCAATATGTGATAAAGAGGAGACAATGTCCTTCCTTATAATTAATCTGACCTATTCATAGTATTTTGACATTAATCTAAGATACAGTTAAAGTGATTTATTCTTCTTTAAACAAATTAATGCGAATCATGGGAAAATGACATCACTTCACTTTACTTGGGCAAATTAAAAATAGTATTCATTGCTGTTAGCTTCTTTGCCAAGTAAGTATACTGTCTGGGAAGAAGAAGTAGCGAATTTACATCTGTTAGAGCACTGCAGCACAAATTCACTATGTCAATCAAATTTGCACTTAGATGAATATGCTCCAGTGTGTTTAAAATCCATGACATTTCAGTTTAGGGTTTTTTTTAAAGGCACAGACAAAGCAGTAGGAGTAGTGAAAGAGAAGGAAGTTGGGATGACATTTGTTTTATGTAAAGTACAGATCACACCCAAACACTATAAAGGGTTATTCTGAGATAAGCAAATAGAATATATGTTTTCACAATACAGTTAGCTCATTTCAAAGTGTTGGATATTTAGGGTTTATTTCTGGCTGGTGTAAATTTGATAGAGGTGCAAAGGAACAACACATTCAGCTCATCTCACACCTGTCAGGAATGTGTTATATTTAATTAAAACTTTTGCAAGTAGTTAGCAAAATAAATTAAAGTTTCCATTTCTATATCTAAAGGACGTCGATAAAAGATTCCAAGTCTCCCAATGGCCAAGGCAGGAGAGCGACGGTAAATTTATTTGTGATGTCGCCTGCACACTTTCCCCCTGATTTTCTGTCCCCCAGTGGCATCATTGCCAGGTGCCAGGCATTAGGTATCAGCAGGGGGAAACTGGGAAACTCTCCTATAAAGACAGGGATGTTGGGAAGAGAAACGGGGGTAAAAGAAACAGGACTATCCTACGGAATCCGGGACACTTAGATGAATAAATGTGAATTCAGAGCTCTATGCAATTATTTGGCCTTTAGTCAAAGACTCAGATGTTTAGTCTTCCTCTCAATTCATTTTAGGCTTAACCTTCAATTTTCGTACACCCTTTCATTTAACTTTTGTCATTATTCACCAGCTAAACCAAGTGTTGTTATTATACTCTTGGACTAGCGTACTGACGGCAGTTCATATGCTACTGCCTACAACAATGGACTAATCATATCTTTTGACATGAGAAGTTTACACACTTTTTTAGTCCTGCTAAGGAAGCACTTTCACCACTGCATGATGTGGGCTTCATCAGTGCACATAGTCTACCTTCTAGGGACAATCCATGGGAAAACAGTCAGTCAGCCCTGACTAGCAGTATCATTAAAAAGTCTCCTGGGAGAAAACAGAATAAGAAAGTTTGTGGAATGCTATTACTGAATAACTCACAATATCTCTGTTATGGTACCATTTATTTAAAAGGTGGAGTAATCCTTAAAGAATGACTGGTACACAATGCCTTGTTTGTGGGACAGAATGTACAAAGAGTAACCTTCTATATGGTAAGAAAAGAAGGCCATACATAAAAGTGATTGTCTCAGACTGAAAGAGATTTGAGCACAGCAGGGGTTAACTGTGATATTTAGGGAAAAGGATGCATAAGCGGACTGGGATGACAGCATTACACTTGAAATATATAAATGTATGCTGAGTGTTGTATTCTTCTTTTTAGATTTCATGGTGCAGGAAGCTGACAGTCTGATTCACAAAGGAACAAGAAACTGATTACATCAGATGCTTTAGATTGTAAAAGGTTCTGTGGTTTCCATGGAGACAGAGCTTGAAATAATGGACTTTGTTTTTTGGTTTTTTTTTTTTGACATGTACAAATTGACCCTGTTGAACAAAGTGGAATCAGTGTATGCTGGGAGATGGGAGAGGGTGGGGGCATTCCAGTCTTGGTCTAGTTGCCCCTGTACACATTGAATAGCATTTTCCCTGAAGACCATCAATAGACCGGCAATGAATGTGACACCAATTGCTTAGGACGTACATGCCAACCTTCCCAATTCACACAGGAGACTACTGAATTTAGGGACAGTCTCCGCTCTTTCGTTTCATACCCTCTTAAATTGTGCAGTACTATTTCCAATATTGCCAATATTTTGTTTTTTACTCATCATTTTTGCTCTGTTCCTAAGCCCCTTTATGTAGGCCTCTGCCCAATCCTCTGTTTACCAATCCGTTAATACTCTGGCTTTTCTTCCTTTCTCCCTTACTGTAGTTCTGTTGGGTCCCTGTTCCTTCACTCTCTGTTTAGTGATGCCGGCAGTCAGCTCATTCATGAAGTCACTATAACTTCATGCAGCCCTGAATCAAATAGAATCCAGAGAGCCCCTGAGCAAAGTCTAATACCCCAACTATCCCCATATTCTTAAATATTCTTCACCTATATGTTGATATCCTTCTATAATTGAATTCTAAATTAGTTATTTAATCATTCAATTATTCATTAAAAAGCAAATTCTCATCCTCAAATAAATTGGTGGCATTTCATATCAATCTGCAAATTTTATAGAGAAGTCAGTTACCATCTATTCCGTTAGTCAATAAACGGTATCGCCTATATTCGACTTGTCTACATATTTTCACTATTTAACACAGTGCGCCTGCAATGGAGAAATAGTCATTCCTAAGCACTGTCAGATGACTAGAAGGGCTGGAATATTGTACTGAATTTATCATTAATAGATGTCATGAAGCAAAGGGATGTCTTCTTCACATAGATCTGCTTAAAGAAGAAAAAGCTACCATAACTATATTTTTCTAGATTAAAGCTTATATACAGTACTTGTCAGAAAGCATGAGTCACCATAATAATCATTATCTAGCATTTTGTCTGTTCATGTTGCTGCCATAGATCAGTAACATAAATTGTGACAATTGTTTTTACATTCAACAATTGTCAACATTTCAATGGCAGACAACTTCTAGCTCCTTTGTTTGTCAAAGTCAAATCAGCATGTACACATTGGTACACCTTGGTGAACTGTCACTTCGACACATGATGAATGCCATAATTGTCCACAAATTTGTGAAGTGGTAATTAAATATCCAGTCTCCATATTTGGAGTCGGGAAGGAATTTTTTCCCTAATATGAGGATAATTGGCTCTTGCCTCAAGGGTTTTTTGCCTTCCTCTGGATCAACATTGCAGCATTGCAGGAAAATAGGCTGAACTGGATGGACTTGTGTCTTTTTTCAGCCTTATAAACTATGTTACTATGTTACTATGTTATGTTACTATGTTACTATGTAGTCAGAGCTGTATTGTGATCTGTGAAAGAGTGTGCCACACGGCAGAAAATAACAAACTTTGTTGAGTATGCCAATTGGGCAACATGCCTTTTTGTGGAAGATTTACACTTGTACAGGACAATTCATATTTTACTACATTTCCCCCAATTTGTCCAGGGAAATGGAATAAATCCATTAAACTGATTACATCTACAAGGTTAAACCTATTTGTCAGTTTTCTGGTTATAAAGAAGAATTAATGTGCTGGCAAGTTAACAATAAAAGTCTCCTATACGGTGGCATCTTCCCAGGAAATCTTGGTTGTTCAGGGGGTGAGGCTGGTGAGGGTCCTGCACAGAGGTCTGTCACTTACATTGCACAACAGTTGACCTTAAAAAAGTATTTTGCTAGGGCAGTCAAATATCATTACAAACAACCAATCACCAAAGGGAGAACTGCAATGATAGCCCTGAGATGTCCACACAGTATTTTCTGTCAAGGCACAGGGCTTTACTAAGTTAATGGGTTTAGCGTGCACCATGCTTTATGAACACAAAATAATAGGTCTCTGCAAGAGATGCTTTTAATGGATTGGAGAATATTCGGGCATTCTTGCCATGGGTGGCTGCTGGACTCTGTACTAGCTTTATGAAAAATATGGGCTTCCCTGCTACCAACTGAAAGAACCATTTAATACTGTTACCAAC
This sequence comes from Pipa parva, assembly GCA_019650415.1. NCBI lineage: Eukaryota > Metazoa > Chordata > Amphibia > Anura > Pipidae > Pipa > Pipa parva. Next base: position 8,503 of record WMED01016138.1, read on the forward strand.
CTGAAGAAGAGACCTACGAAGTCTGGAAAGCTTGCATTTACCATTTATTCAGTTAGCCAATAAAAGTAATTACCTATATTTTACTTGTCTCTGCTTACATCTATGGCTAACACGTGTTACACTCTACAACCTGGCTCAAGTAACTCCCGAATAAAGCTCCTGGGTCAGCAGTTGAAGAGGTGAAGGATTCCTTACTTTCTGCCTCTTTTCTGCCAAGTAGAACAAGTAGCAAAATCAAGAAATTCTTTGTTGAATAGTTGGCACTGGAATTCACTACTCCTTCACCTTCTTCAACAAAATCCAGTTCTACATAGAGTGCAGGTATGAAATTATCTATTATTATTTTATTATGAGAATCGGTAGTTCACTGATATAGGGGATCTGAAATATTAAACCAACCTCTGGTTGGTTGCTATGAGTTACTAGACCTCAGTAAATGACTGCACCTCCATTATATTCCTCCAGTTGAAAGAAGACAAACTGGGGGTTATTCACTAAGGTTTGAATTCGACTGTCGAATTCGCAAACAGCGGATTCCCATAGCAAATCCGCTACAGTTTCTCCATTGTAAAGTCGCGACAATTTTTAAAGTTAACATTGTGACAATTTTCCCATAATAAAGTCATGACTGCAACAATATTCTCATTATAAAGACGCGACTGCAATAGTAGCAGCCTATTGCGACTGTCCTTATCTGGCGAATTCGCAACTATAAGCAACAATTCAGAATTTAGTGAATAACCCCCATAAAGTCCATCAAGTTCAGCTCTTGCCATCCTATCTTCATATTGATACTGGCCAACTGCCATGGAGAGGGAAACTCTTTCTCCATCCCTATACCTGGTGACTAAAGTAAACTCCTGGATCAATCACTACTAGATTCATGTTTAATTACTACTGAAGTTATGATAGCAATATGTAAGATTTGTTGTAAAGGGCATTCTAGTTTCTTTAGTTAAACAGAAAATATAAAAAAATACCATTATACAACTAATATGTACCCAGGACATAGAGAAGGAGAAGTAGATTATATTGAAGTTTAGATGTTTATTCTATGTATACTGCTGTGGGACTAAGTTAAACAACAGCAAAGGGGAGTTTCTGTTTAGGGACTGGGTGTTTATACATCTCCCCCAGGCTTGTGAGTTTCTGCTTGGCATCTCAGGTATTTTTCCTTAAAACTCTGCCAAATAGAGTCTACCTAACTCCCAGCACAGAGAATAATTTATGTACCATTTAGCAGGAGAGAAAAATCCCATAATGCTCCAAGGTATTAAGGAGGCAGATTTATTTCTGCTAAAGCTGGTTGTTTCTCTGAAGTCAGTTACGGAAAAGCACAGGTAGTTGTATACTTTTATTAATAAGAACATTAATACCAAGACATTGCCTGTGATCACAAGAGCACTTGGAAGTCTTTTTATATTTTGTCACATAGATGCAGGAATTTGTGACAATTCACCACTCTTCCAATTTTGCATATTCTGAAATACTCATTATTTTCTGCTAGATTCTCACAGTTTACGACATTGCCCAGACTGCACCACTTTGCAGTAAAAGAAAGCTATGATGTCATAGCCTCCTTTCTGTCTCTAGGTATGTCCCTTGAGAACTGTTGGGTACATATCTCTAGCTCTGCCTTTGAGTAAGAATTCTGGGTACAGCTTGTTCTGTGACTGGGGCTTTCTCTAAAGCACTGCTTGCACTTCCACTTGATTAGTCTTATCATTTGCAAATGTGACTCACCTCTTCTTCTCTGGGAACTGGAATTGCCTGAAGAGACATTAAAAAAAGAAACGGCATCATTTACATGAGTGATTTAACATTTTCCAAGTAAGTGTTTTTAATGCTCTTATAAAAAAAAAAAAAAGAAATTGCATCACTTAACATGATGTGATTTAATATTTTCCAAGGAAGTGTTCTTAAAGGAGAACTAAAGCAAAAAAATAAGAAAGAATTATTAAAATACTTACCTTATACAGAGCTGATTGATTACAGTTACAGCATGAGTTGTGCTGTAATTAACCGGCACCTGAAGCTTCCTTCACAGCGCTGGCTCACTGAGAAGCCAGCATGAAGCTCCACTCAACTTGTTTCACCTCGGGTAAAAAATGGTTTAAATGTCATCAAGTTCATTGCGGGGGCCAATGAGAACGCTCCCCGCAATGAGCGTGATGATGTATGAGGCCGGTGAATCAAGAAGAAGGAGCTGCGCACTATCTTCTTAGTCAGCCAGCGAGCTGGGAAGGAGGCGCAGGGGAAGCATTGGGAGCTGGTTAATTACAGCACAGCTCATGCTGTAACTGTAATCAATCAACTCTGTATAATGTAAGTATTTTAATAATTCTTTTTTTTTTTTTTTGCTTTAGGTGTCTTTTAAAGGAGAATTATTACATTAAAATAAGCTTATCTAGCAACAGTACACTAAGGGGGGTTATTCACTAAATTCTGAATTGTTGCATATAGGTACGAATTCGCCAGATAAAGACAGTCGCAATAGGCTACTACTGTCGCAGTTGCGTCTTTATAATGAGAATATTGTTGCAGTAACGACTTTATTATGGGAAAATTGTCGCAATCTTAACTTTAAAAAATTGTCACGACTTTACAACGGGGAAATTGTCACGGATTTGCTATGGGAATCCACTGAATTTGACAGTTGAATTCACACCTTAGTGAAAACAAGTGTACTGCTGCTAGATCAGCATTTATCTCATGATCCTGGGCTGTGTATCCTCTGCTGCAGCTCTCATCCTGGGTATGTATGTAACATCAGTCGTCACATAGTACCGCCCCCCTCCCAAAGTTTGCTGAAATTAACCAACTGTGCATTTGCAATTCAAAATAACATTATTTTATTCTCTTATCTGAAAATTTGAAAAACAATACCCACAATGCCATTAAACCATTTTTCAAGGTTAGGTGCCATTCCAGCTGCTGTATAGTTTTCGCCCAACACCAGCTATCATTTATCACTAGGATTTATGCTCTGAATTCTGCTATTGTTATAAGGGAATGTGCTGTGCATTCAACATTTATAAATAGGTAATATTCTTTTTACTCAGCATTTAGTTTTGCATTTTTATATTTTGACTCAATTTGAAAAAAAAATTGAATGCCAGCAAAACGTATTTTTACCCAGTGATGTGAAATTTGTGTTATTAAACATGCAGTGTGTGTTATGTGTAGACACTATATTGCAGCATTACAGAGAAAAAATCTACAGTGGGTGTCATGGGGTGTGAAGAGGCGGGGCATTGGTATGGTGGCCTGCAAGGAACTCAACATGGATAAGAGTCCCATTCAACTGTTTAAACAACCTGCTAAAAAGAAATGCCAAAATGAAGACCTACATCTTTAGGCATCTAATACGTTGATGTATGCTACTATATTTAAGTGATTGTGAGTTTGTGACTTTGTAGTTTTACACTGTTGTTTTACTGATAATGTGGAGTGGACCTCTGACTGTCCTGTAGTGCATGTATTGTACTGTAGGTATACTGACGTGTGTGTTTATGTCTGCCATGAACAGTCATTAACTGTATGCAGAACTGTTGTCTCATGCTTCACTGTGCACAAAATATTTTTCTTTGCATGTCTCTATGAAATAAGCCTGTTTACACAAGCTTTGTCTGCCTCTCAAGGATGTGCTCTACAGTAGATAATACAGAATCTATAGAAATCTAGCTGCCACTGTCACTTAAAAGCAGTCTACCCACAGATACTATCCTCACTGCTACTGATCCATACTTCCACAACCGCCACCTACTTTCTCTAGCCGTGGCAGCTCTGTACTTGGTAGTCAACAAAATAGGTACCGAGAAGTACATTTTAAAGCTTCACTAGGCGGCATTTTTCCACCACAGATGCTACCTACAAGTATTCTGCTTTAACACAATCACAAATTGCTCAGAGTTTCTGACAGGGGTAGTTTTGAGTGGAAAGTAACTCATGTATGTTTGAGAGTTGAATGAGTATAAGTGTTATTCTCATTATGAAGGTGTTTCCTGGTTGAGGTGGTGATAATTATTATTTATTATTAATAACTGTTGATGCCACAAAAGGCTAGGACAAGATAGATCAGGTGGCGAAGGGAGGGCAAATCATTAAAGGCATGTTTTTCTTGCTGTGTTATAAATTGGTTAAAATGCTAAACTGATAGCGAGTACTGTCCCATGCTTTTTGCTGTAAAATCAGTGATGATGCCATCCATCTATCGGGGATGTGCATTGTAGAAATACCTATGTGGGTAGGTGACAAGCCTTAAGGTTTTAAGTAATAACTAGTATTTCCTTGCAGCTCAGAAGCTGCTACAAAAGGTTGACATTCTTAGTTTCCATTTACTTTCTGTGTTTTAGTTCACACGGTCTACAACTGCTGAGAGCCAACGGTGACTACAGCTTTCATGGAAAGCAACCAGCTGCTCCACCTGTAAATGCACCATTTAACATTGTAGAGTCGCAACTCCACGGTTTTCCATAAACATCCAACCAGACATAAGTTTGCCCTCCAGTCTATTCATTATCATAAATTAGTAGAAAATAACAAAATTAACAGGAAAAAGCCAATGAAAGAAATAAGACAGAATAAAACAGACAATTCCGGTAAAGAAGAAAGTATACCGATGTCAGGAGGGATTCCCCTCTAGGCCCATTTAGCCCACTCAAAACCTGTGAATATTTTCCATTGTTTTTTTCCTCCACATTATATAATTCCCCATATATACAGTATATATATATATATATATATATATATATATATAGGAACAGAAGTTTTGAATTCATAGTTTCTTTCTTACAAAAGTCATTTTTCTCTCACCTACTTCCGATCACTTTTATTATGTAAAGACAGGAACTTCACGAACAGGCTTGTATATACTAAAATAAACCCAAAAAGAAGCAGGTGGCCAG